>OZ035881.1:138214640-138251643 GCA_964034835.1 Muscina levida
GTTACACATCCCCAAATCGTAATAGAACCGCCACCGTGCTATATAGTTTGAGATTGGCACCTTGTGAGTATTTGTTTTAACTAATACAAATTAAATATATGATAAAAATGGTCGGTCATACATTTTACCCATCTCGGAGGCACAAAGGGAGCGGCTGGAGATGATTTCTTAAAAAAAATAAAAAAAAATTTTTATGGGAACCACATTAAGGATTTAAGATAGAGAGTAGGTCTGTTCAGGGAAACTGTTGGGGTGTCAAAAATATTGGGAGTCGGTCACACATTTGGCTCCTCTAGGGGCACGTTTGGGGTAGTTAGAGTTGGGAACCCCCTTTTGGGGGTGAGTATGAGGGTAGGTATGTTTGGGGAAAATTTTAAGAGGAAAAATTACAAGGGGTCGGTCCCTCTAGTTGCGACTCCAAGAAAGTTGCAGTTGTAAATTTTGGTGCCCGGACATAACCCCCACGGACATAATCCCCAACACGATTTTGGGGCTTATGTCCGCCACGCTCTGCGGACATAACCCCCAATTTGCATTTGGGATTATGTCCGCGGGGCATAACGGACATAAGCCCCAACAAATATAACGGACATAACACCCAAACTTATTTTGCGACTAAAAAATTAAAAGTAATGAAAAAGGTTGATGAAGTTGATGTAATGGGGGTGGGCGGACGCCCACCCCCTAAAAATAGAGTGTCTTTTTAAGTAACTAACAAACTACGACGTATGCGGCGGGGGGCGTGCCCCCCACCGCATTCGTCTCGTGCTACAATGAGACAGATTAAGTACGCAACGAGACTAACTACGGCGTATGCGGCGGGGGGCGTGGCCCCACCGCATTCGTCTCGTGCTGCAGTGAGACAGATTAAGTAAGCAACGAGACTAGCTACGGCGGATGCGGTGGGGGCGTGCCCCCCAGCGCATTCGTCCCTCGCTACAATAGCAATATTTAAAATTGTTCTCTTCATATGTTGAAATACTAAAAACAACAACAAATTCGGTCATAATCCCCATTGGGGCTTATGTCCGCAGATTAGTGTCGGACATAACCGCCAAGTTGTCCGGACATAAGCCCCAAAATCGTTTTGGGGATAATGTCCGTGTGGGGTTATGTCACGGCACCTAAATTTTTCCCTTGCTCCCCAACTTTGAACGCGATGCGCTGTCATTAACCCCACCCCACCTACCTCATGTATTTTTTTCCCATCCACACAAAATTGGTGGGTGGTTTGTATCGAATTCGAAATCTAGTGCACTATTCCAACCCTAAGTAACTTTGCCTTGTTGATGGGGGCTTTGGACACGAAGAGTAAGTGTACTGCTAAGTAGTGTACAACGAATGTGACAAATCACACCAAAAGTGGCACTGGATATGATACTGAACCTGAAAAACCTGAGGTTTCATGCTCCATATATAACGGCTAAAAGTCAGATAAGATTACGAGATAATTGTCTCTGGCGGCTATCGTAGTCGGGTCAGATACTGTTATGGTTCTGTAAATATGGTTGCTAGGGAGGACTGCACAGCAGTACGGACTAACTTGTTCTGACTATGAATTGTTCATCAACCCTAGTAGTATCCCGTATAAAGATGAATGGAATTTTTTGAGCTGGTTCAAAAATGAACATCGGAACATGGTCAGGCTTCTTCCGCGAGGATTTTAATTGCAGCCAACACTTCCGATTAAATGACAATTGCAATTTTTTTTAGGCGAAGATCTTCGGCATTATGAAGTCTGCGGTAATACTATTGGCAATTGATCAGGCAATTATTATGAGTCATATAAATGGCATTTTGAACAGGCACATAGAACACAGAACGTATCCTAGATGAAAATATGCCAGGATATGAGATCGAGACCGAACTGGTACAGATTTCCAGAACCCCGTCAATCGGATGAATCAGTGCGACCATCAATGTGTCATATATATATATTGCATTTTGAACTAGCACAAAGAACGGCTAGAGAACGTATCCTGGGAACAGGATACGTTAAAAATAAATGAATGCTATAAGTAAAAACAACTTAATTTCCCTTTACACCCCATGAATAAGGTATGAGATAGCTTCTTACGTTGTTGTAAATTAAGTCGCCTTCTATTTTAGATTCACAACAAAAGGCACCTACTTGTTTATCGACGAATGTGAACGTCACTGTTTGAGAAGCTTTTTCTAGACATGCCGATTGACTCGACACTATACTGCGAAATTGCTGTCGACAACATCGAGGGGCCAGCAATGAAAGATAAAAGTATCCCTCGATGTATAATATCAATGGATATTTGGGCAACACTGGATGAAGGACGAACTAGGAGACTTATTGACATAATTACAAGACCCTTCGATGTAAGGGCTTTACATCGAACTGACAGACTACACAGGAGGACTACTGTAGGGGATGAGAAGTATATGTACACTATTGAGAATTTGCTCTGCACCTGACCAGGATTTACATCCTAGGGATGTGGTATTTTGATGTTTTTAATAAACTATCGTCATATTATTCTGTAAAATCTAATGAAATTCACTAACGTGATGAGGTGGCTTACAGGCTAAAGACCATAGTGTATCCATGTATGTTATGCTTAATCTCACTACTTCATATAACGTTGCACTTGATATTGCTCCGGCATACATATACAATACATTCTTAACTACCTTTTTCAAATTCTTTTTATGAATCTCGACCTGTATTATTCTACTCTTTACTCTTCAATTTCATTTGAAATAAGACAACCACAACGGGCCATAACGGTTCAGACCTTTCATCAATAGTATTTACTAGAACGTTGATAACAAATTTCATGCCAACAATATGAACAGTTTCTGATTTGGTACATGAATTTACCATTAAATCTTAATTAATAATAAAAAAGTTGAAATTTTTTCAGTTAATAGCTTATACCCAATGCCTGAGATCATCAGTAGGTATCACATTATTTTATCTTAATAACTAAAAGCAAATACGAGTACATATGCTTTAATTAGTACTTACCTATCAAAAATAGTATCACATGAATAATGTACCAAAAATTCTGTTGACTTGGCACTGGCAGTGAGAAATACTGCTGATGGTGATGATGTTGGTGGTGGTGGTGATGGTGCTGATGATGCTGATGATGATGCTGCTGGTGATGACTGTGGTGTTCATAACTCATGATTACTTCCGTTTATAAATGCTTTTGTTTTGTAACGGGTATCAGGATTTTATATTTGGTATTTAGTTTTTTTTTTATTTTACTTAAAGTCAAAACATTTACAACATTTTAAGTTAATTTATCATAAATGCACAGTGAACACAAACACTCGCAATATGGTGGCTGGCTGCTCAGCTTTATTATTCACAAAAATGTATTAATTTAGATATTTCCAAAATTCACATTGCCGCACTCTGTGGATTATAATTAAAACTCTTTTTCTTAATAATGACATTAAATGGGTGGTTTAAACTTTCACTTTGGAGTAGAAAATTAATAAATTATATTTTCGTCTGTTAGTCGTGGATAGTAAGTAGAAGAATATAGAGAACATTGTTTACAAACTACAACAACAACAACAACAAAACCGTTTTTATGCACATTAATTAATCACATTTTTTACTGGTGGCATTAGAGCGCCCGCGATTGAGAGAGAGAGAGAGGGAGGGGTGGTGCTATGCTGTGCTGTTCCCTGTGAAAATCGTTACGCGTTATTAGTGGCTGTGTGTCTGGTGATGGAGGAGGTTTGGCGCATTTTAAAGATTATGTGATCACTACTAAGGGACCAATGTAAATATTTTACTAGTAATACCCTTTAGATGCTATAACAAACAAGAACATACCGTCGTAATATTGTAACAACTAAGAAAACGACTACATTTGCCTCTGCTGTGTGTACGTAAACTTTTGGCTCCGCTCCGCACTGTCGTTTTGTTGGTAAGTCTTCTCTCTGTACTTCCTGTTGGTATTTTAAACATTGTGGTCTATAGCTTGATTTAGGGGTTCATAAATTTTACAACATTTATGGCTAAGATTAATTACCACTACAACGAATACCAGCGACGACGTTGTCGTCGTCAGCATCATCAGGGCTAGGCTCGTAAACTACATGGCTACTTGAACGATATATAGTACGCTGTCGCAATACATACAGGGAATATGAATATGAGTCGTTCTGTGTTAAGTATGACATAGAATAGACATATTGAGTCAATTGTATTGCTGTTTGGAGGATTCATATTTAAATGCGTTATAATGACAATACACCAGTAGATTCAAATAAGTGAGTGTAAAGCTAAAATATTATCACTATTATTTACAAGTAAGAAAAAAACTTAGAAGATAGTTCCTAACAACTTAGCTGAATTTAAATTCGCTTATTGGTATTAGTAGATTATAACTTAAGCACCGTTTTAACCAAATGTAACTAACATTACTTAGAGCAGTTTAAATGTCTTTATCTTCCTTACTGAGCCCAGGCACTGATTTCACCTAATATATAAGGCATGACTCACATGTTTGGTAAGATGCAGCGTTGTGGCATCATCGACAAAATCACCAAAGGCTGTTAGCGAATGTGTGTGTGTGTCCGTTTGTGTGTGGCTAGAGCTCCATCAACATCAGCATCTATGTTGCTCTTGCCGCTGTTGTCTGTGATCATTGTGTGGCTCTTTTCTGTGATGTTCTGGTATTTGTAATACAAATAATGAGAACATTTCTTAATACACAGACATTTATGTTTGATTCCCTCTATATGCTGTAGTGCGCTTGATTGTATATCATATGGTTTAGGTTCGTGAACCAGTTTGGCTGGCCCCACTTGATGGTATTTCATTTCATATGGTTTAAGTTTGTATGCAGTTTTCACTGCCTTCCTTTGAGCGTATGAGTGTGTGTGCTCGTTGGCGCTAGTAGCCAAACACCAATTCATCACTATAAACATAACTCGAGGAAATGTTAGCACGCAGTCCTTTTAATTATTGCCGTTTGTTTCAAATCATTCGCTCGCTTTCATACATTTTGTGCTCCTACATATACATAGAGTGAACTTTTTGGTAATACATATTTCCATTAGCATTACCGTACTGTGCAGGGGTATGGGGGGAGGGGCCTTGTAAAAAGTGACTAAAAGTTATCTCCAAGTCAACTTTTTAAAATGTTATCGAGCAATCTGATGCAGGATGTTTTCATTTTAAGGCAAGCATTCACCAAATGGATTTTAAGAAGTACATACGTCTGTCTGTCCCTGAGATTACAACCATTGGTTAAGAGATATCGAGCTGACAATTGGTATGCAAGCTTCAATCCTCTAAGCGGGGGTTAAGTTTAAGATACTACTCCCACCTCCCACACTAACGGCTTCTTATGGGGGTGTCCGTCTGTCTGTGCCCCCGATTACAACCGTAGTTAAAGAAGTATCGAGCAGAAATTTCGTATACGAGATTCAATGTTCTAAGTCACATGTCATACAAATTCCCCAGTTTTAGGAGTCAGTTCCGGGGATTACAGCCGTAGTTTGAAAGCTTTAAAATCTGTATACCCTCACCCTACGGTTGTTTGAGCCATGTCCGGCTGTCTGTCTGTCTGTCTGTCACCTTAGGAATCGAGTAATAATATCAATATATCCATCTCGATCGTTTCCAAATTCTATATTTAGGAAAACTATAACAAAATAAAGTTTTGGAGAAAAAACTGGAAGTCTAGCCATGCCCCTTTTGGTACCTCCCATACAAATGTACCACTCCGCCCACTTTAGAATTCGAGTAACACGATTGTGCCCAAATTCAGTATTTAGTCCGGCTGTCTGTCTGTCCGGCTGGTACATACGATAACTTTCAAAAGACGACACACAATGTTTTGAAACTCTGCACAAGTTAAAATTTCCCAAAAACTACTTACGGTATTGAAAATGGGGTCCATGGCCACCCTCCTTCTGGTACCTCCCAAACAAATGTACAATTCCGGTCACCTTAAAAATCGAGTAATAATATCAATATATCCAACTCAATCGTGCCCAAATTCTATATTTAGTAAAACTATAACAAAACAAAGTTTTGGAGAAAAAACTGTAAGTCTAGCCATGCCCCTTCTGGTACCTCCCATATCCATCATGTACCGCCTACTTTAGAAATCGAATAATGTTATTAATAGACCCAAAGCGATCGTGCCTAAATTTTGTATTTAGTACAGCTCAAGGAGGATTAAGTTTTGGAGAACAAATTGGAAATCTGGCTACGCCCCTTCAGGTATCTCCCATACAAATTTACCATTCCGCCCACTTTAGAGATAGAGTAGTAATATCAATACACCCAACGTGATCGTACCCAAATTCTGTATTTCATAAAGCTACATCAGGATAAAGTTTTGGGGAAAAAACTTTAAGTCGAGCCACGGCCCTTCTGGTACCTCCTATACAAATGTACCACTCCGCCCACTTTAGAAATCGAGTAATAATATCAATATACTAAAAATTTTATGTTTTACTGAGAGTGAGGGTATATGTAAGAGTTTTTCACACAGACACGATCTGCAGCTTACGCGTACGCGGATGCAGGTTTGATTCGAAGCCGTCAGTCTGTGCTCGAGTGTTGTGAAAACAGCACTATGTTTGGGTGTACGAGCGTTCGGTTTTGCCTGACACTGGTTTAGATACAACAAGATATACGAGGAGGCAGAGGAGGATCCCAACATAGCTAAATAGTCTACATTATATAACCCTTACCCAATACAACAACGACTACTACACAGCCTCCTATAATGATTCGCATATAAGGCCCCTCCTCTTTTAATTCCAATCAATCCTTCACGCTTTCTCTATTTGCCATAAATAACCGCCACCATCAATTGGATTTGATTGTGTATCGGCATCAACAAATCTACAAATTCTACAGTTTAATATTTATTGTTCACCAATGCACAGCCCAAACCAAACGCTTCAAAGTCAAAAAAAGGACAAACACAAATGCAGCAACTTCAATTGCCTAAAGCAAAAAGTTGCACCATGGACAAAACAGTTGGTGAGGCATCATTGATAGTTAAGTAGCGCTCTGCACAGTCAGAGTCGAGAGCGTTACTACAAAATAACAATAGACTAGTACTGTGCTAGAATATGGCATAAAAGTGGAAAACTTAATAGCCATGACTGTGGGTGTATTTTTTTGTTTGTCTTCTTGTTCTGATGATGAATCACATACATATCAGGGTTATGAACACTAACGAATTACTGCTTACATTTTAGCTTATTCAAGTGTTAAACTCTTACTATATCATACCCCTTTCTCCCTATTTTATGATTAGCTCATCAAATTGCATAAACTTCAAATCAATTGTTTTTCAATACCACCATACAATTATAATTAATCGCCATTTTATGATGTTGAGATTATTTTCGAAGACGTTGCACGATAATACTTTACAGTTACTAGTGATGTTGTGGCTTTTTGTTGTGTTCTTTTCTTAGAATGTATTCCATGAAATATTGTGGTTGTGCGGCTGCTGGTCATCACTAAAGAGTAATTAAGTTAATATTGCTGTATTGCTAATGATGGGTCGTATAATGGTAGTTGGGTGGTGGTAGTGGCTTTGGCATTCTTTGGTTTTAATAAGCAAGTATCATAATAATTTTATTGAAATATAAAAGATAGCAGCAGAGCAAAGTTAAGCGTGATTTTGCTTATAATTATATTTGTGGTTTATATTATTAAAAATTCCATTAAAATTATCGAAATGTTGGAAAATTCAGTTGCAGCAACCTGAAGTTGAGCTACAGCAATTGAACTCCATTGTAAGAGAATGCAATGACTACACAGTCACGAAAATTAATGAATTTTAAATTGTGCATAAAAGCGAACGTATGTAAAATCTCAAAACCATCACTAGTAATTTTATTGCCATGAGGTAAGACTATCTTGGTAAATATAAAAATATATATTGATCTATATATTGTACGTACTTTCTACTTATTAAATTTCCTTTTACACCCCATGAATGAGGTATGGAATAGATTCTGGCCATGTTTTGAACTAACACGCTTACTATTTTCAGATTCACAACAAACGGCACCTACAATGCGAACGTAGACTTGCTTTTACTAGACTTGACTCTTTGATTAACTCGACACTATACTGCGAAGTTGTTGTCGACAGCATCTTATCTACAGCAATCCTAAAAGCATTACAGTTTAGTGAGTCACCTAATTGGAATGCTTCTGGTGGAAAGAACCGTCCTAGCCAAATGGGGTCTGATCACAATTGCTATGAACGGTGACAGAGCGACAACTCAGGGAGGATTTCTATATTCAGTTCTATGATTAACATCAGTCAATAAATTGCATCTGGAATAAGTGATGGCATTTATCTACGCCGATGATCTTGCCACCATCTGTACAGGTAGAAACCTCAATTTCCTTATCATTCGCATAACCCGCCTAATTAATACAGTGTCAAACTGGACCACCTACAGCGGACTATCGTTATGCCCACTGAAATCCGAGCTTATCCTAAATATAGAAATTTGAAGCGCTGTCAATGCAATTTTAGTTGACATATCAAGTCAAGTATATAAGGATTGTCCTGCACAGTAAACTGTCTTGAAAATCCAATGGGAAGGAGATGTATTCATACAGCAAACATTAGACCAACAATTTTCAATGGTGTATTGGTTTTTTACTGCATCTCTGGGGAGAATCAGAGAATGTAGCTTTCAGCTCTCGAGGCATTCTGAGCATGCTAAATTATTACACCGGTTCAATTCAATTTCCTTAAATAAGAACTACTACATCCAATACCAATTACCAGCAACAAATCTAAGGAATGCCGGTTGAGCTTTATTAGCCCGGCGGCGATGCGTTGGCAATGTTCATGTTACAGTTTATAAAAACGATTTAGCTAAAGAATTTGAATGATTGGAATCTGAGTGTTCTATGCCCTGTACTTAAAAAAAACGATCCAAGTTAGAGGGTCAACTATTAGTGCGTTCACATCGGATGCATTGCCATCACGTACAGGGTTCTGTCCAATGTATTATGTAAAAGACTAAAGATTATCTTTAATAACCTGATTAGACCTTATCAGTCTGACTTTGGAACATCTACATCCACATTCGATCAGATATTCACACTAAGACAAATGCTGGAGAAGACCCAAGAAATGCAGATCGACAAGATTTTATGACTGAGTTTGGCATCCCCGCAAAGCTGATACGACTTTACGGGATGACACAGACCGACAAGTAGTGTTCAGTGAAAGATATCTAACAGAGCCATATTCTACTAAGCGAGACTTCACTCTTTAACATCACACTAGTGTCACATGCTGCTCGCACATGCTGATGATATAGATATCACTGGCCGCGGGGTGCGTGATGTTATTATTGTCTTTCCAAGCTTAGAGAAGCAGTCGGCGGAAGTGGGTCTGGTAATAAATTAGGACAAAAGCAAGTTAATTGTTTTAACGAACAAATATTGACCACCAAAACTTGGAAGTGCTAGATCATTTTGTCTACCTTGACTTCGCGGTAAAATAAACACTAATGTTAGGTAACAAATAAAGAGACGAGTTTTGATCGTAATCTGCTGCTAATATACGCTAAGCAAGCGATTAAATGACAAAGCCCTCTCTTGCCGAACAAAGATCCAACTCTACCAGATGAACAGATGAAAATGATCCAGCACGAAAAGTCTTCTACTATCTACGGAGCGCAAAATACCGAAGGGCTTAGAATTCTTTTCAACGTGCAGCTACTGATGGAAAAATTTCTGTTGCTGCTACAAAATGAGAAGAGCGCAAAATACCGAACCGCTTAGAATTCTTTTCAACGTACGACTACTGATGGAAAAATTTCTGTTGCTCCTACAAAATGAGAAGAAGGAGACGCATCTAGGAAATTCACTATCTTCCATAAGCTATCAGACCATTGCAGCGTGTGACAAACAATCCTAAGAATCTGCGTCTACACAGTCAGTAAATGGGGGATACCAGTGGTATCAGATTTATTCATCGATAGATCAAAGTTGGACGATAGTAGGAATTGACATCCATTGACTATTTTCTACAAGCTATCAGACCATTTTAGCGTGTGACAACTCCAAAGAATTTGCGTCTACACAGACAGACAGGCTGGCATTAAATCTTGGGGAGCCGTGTTGACTACATCCCTGACGGTGAAGGAAATCCTATCGTCGATAAGAGTGATGGCTGGGTATTTTGACATCGGACTCATCTTGGCACCGAGACATAGCGATACTCCCGGTAATTGTTTAGCGGATAAGCTAGCTATACAGGGTACTGCTACACATATTCTTTCGGCAAAAGTGTGTTGGTGTGCCAATCTCTACCTGTCAACTGCACATCGGGTCAATAATGTGTTCTATGTATTCAATAGTGTATTCAAGTTTCACTCCAACTTGTAAACCAGCTAGGGTTCTGTGGCCGCAGGTGAACAAAAGAGGACTAAGCTACTACTTAACTTGTCGAGAGGTAGGATATTTGTTGTTATATGAACACTAAAACGATTTTGTCATTTTACAAAACACTTTTTGAAGATAATGATAGAGGAGGATGAAGTAACGAAACACCTCTCCTAGATTGCCCAGCATTAGCTGGGAACTAGAAAATGCCTTTAGGACTGATCAGCAAATTCATAGAAAAGGCGAAATGGCCTAATAGCTAATCAGTATTTGATATACGGGTAATTACAATGGGCATCACTTTAAGGTTAGGTGTAGGACTGGTGTGATCGAGTACATGAAACCATCTCACACAACACTTAGTAATCTATTGATCTATTGTGGTTGTCAGATAAAGAGACAGAAACTAACTTAAAACTTAATTTCCCTTTGCACCCCATGAATGAGGTATGGGATAGCTTCTCGCGTTGTTGTGAATTAACACGCTTTCTATTTTTAGATTCACAACTAACGGCACCTACTTGTTTATCGACGAATGCGAACGTCACTGTTTGAGAAGCTCTTACTAGACACGACGATTGAATCGACGCTTAATACTGCGAAGTTGCTGTCAAACAACATTCGAGGGGAGCCGACAATGAAAGAAAATTTTATTTATTTTTTTTCTTTTAAGATGACTGGAGCCAGGTTTGAACCTGCGATCTCCCGCATGGTAGTCGCGTGTTCTAACCACTATGCCACGGCCGGTCCCAAAGGAAAATAAGACAAGGAGTATAGAGATAGATTGATATAGGTATAGATAATAAAGGAAGAGAAGATCGTGGAGAACCGTTATAAGAAGTACCTAAGACAAGCACCTGGACACCGTTGACTATGGAAGGCGCTACAATAGACCTATTCAGATACTTACTACCCCTTCGCTCTCATATACTTGACAGTAGTCCGGTATTGCATTGCCCAATATTTCCCTATAATTCCACACGCCATTCTCAAGTCAATCCTACATAGGCAAACAATGAATTCCGATCTAGCACTTATTCAGTCGGTTCAAGAGATCAAACGTATGTAGGCTGTTTTCCACATCCAGTCCTCCCTCATCTCGATTATTGTAAATAAATTTTAATTCCCTATCCAATTTGTGTAACCAAATTGTTGTAAAGTAATGTTTGTGTTTTCATTTACTTCCTTAATCTGTAAATAAACATATTATTTCTACTCACTCTCGATATTTACAACCCATATCCTTATAAGTTCACAAACAATCAAACTTAATCCAATATCTACTGTAATTGAATAAAAGGATTCAAGTCAAGTATATATAGCCTTCGTCCTCGACAAGCATATACACTTTTATTATCCTCAAATGTTCGCCCTTTTAAACATTTGCCATTACTACTACATTTTAGAGTTAATAAATCTCATAATGGTTCATCAATTTCAATAAACAACCTGTTGATGAGAAATTGAATAACGATATCACATTCAGAAAATAGACAAACATCGATTTGTTTAGGCAGCATAGAATTTCGCAGCAAAATAAACATTTATTTGATAAATCACCCAACGTTGGCCATTGTATGCAGGGCACACAATAGAGACAGACGGACAGACGAAAGGATAGCTATTTCCCAAATCAAGAGTTATTCTAATTCTACTGCTTTTTTTTCTTCTCTTGCTTGTGTATTTCAAATTGTTTAAACATTCTTCACTCGGAGGTTAGGTTTGTGAAGAATTTGATAAATATTTTATAAAATTTATTTAGCACCCTGGGACGGGGAAATCCAATTGAAGTATTCACGATTCCTTGTGAGCTGTTTGTCTGCGTGGCAAAAGTAGCTTAAATTACTGTTGCCGAAATATTCGCCATCAAAAGGCACACGGGATACAAAGTTTTCTGGAAATTCGCTTAGCAACCCTTTTTTAGCCGGCTGCTGCACAACACAGATGTGGTATGAGTTTCTAAGTAAGAACTTTTCATCAATATCAACAAAAAAAAAAGGAATTTGTCACACACACAAACAGTCTCTCCGGGCATCATTCTTCTAAATACTGCAAAACGTTGAAAAGGGTTTATAAGACACTAACGCAAAGGAAAATCAACCAAATTGAGTTAAAGATAAAACATGTTCTATATTAACTTTTCTGTTGACAGTGTTCACAATGGCACAAGGAAATCGCATAGAGATTTTCTTTAAACTAAAAAGTGTCACACTTTAAATTTATGCTAACACACTAACGCTCTCTACAACTCAGCACATGAGTGCTCTCCTTCTCCTCCTCTTCCACCACCAGCGCCGCACCATCACTACAACATACCCACTTCGTTACTCGCACTCACAAATGGTAATATGATGAATATTGATGATATCCTATCACACGCACTCATATACAGGACACTTGTACACACACACACGCACACGTATGTGTGTAGTAAGTACAGACAACAAATACGAGATGTTGTGCATAAATTTTTTTCCTAGAATTTAAAATGTTCATTCAGGTTTTCAGAGCTGCACACACACAAGACTTTTGCGGCAGGGAAGGTCAGCAACAAAGCTATTCTGTGTGTGTTTGTTTGTAAGTTTTTCTCATTAAAATAATGTTTATTATGGTAATTTGAATATAAAGCCATTTCATTTTTTATAGACCATCCGCCACAGGATACTCTGGCAAAGAACCAACAATTTTGGGTTTCCTTTTCGGATAGATACGACGACGAGTGGGCGTAAAAGATTTCGTAAAGTGGTTGAACAAAATGTTCTTTCCGTAATACAACTTTAAATTGTTTTGGAGGGTGTCGTGCCACGAATGTCCAGTTGTACATTAAAGTTGTACTTTATTGCGACGGAAATAATAGGAAATCTTTAAAGTTGTGCAAAAGTTAAGTTGCAGTTAGTTGGGGAGGGCCAAGGACGGTAAATGTACTATGTATGTGAATACCTTGAAATTGTAATAGTTACTTTTGCAGGAAACATAAATTGGCGGATTTTAATATGTTGTAACGTTGTAGGATAATACAGAAAGGATGTTGCATTTTTCCTCATTTGAAGATGCAAATATGGAATTATAGAAAGATTTATCCAATGACACAAAGAAAGAAATGCAGAGGCGCAATCTTTCCAACCAACCTTATGGCATAATCCATGATAGGAAGACGGAAGACCTGCGTTCGATTCTTGTCTTAGACGATTCTTGTCATTCAGTGACGACCCGTCCCATGTTGTCCATAGCAACTTCGCAGTAAAAGTCTAGTAAAAGCTTCTTAAACAGCCGACGGTCAGATTCGTCCAAAAAGTGTAGGTGCCGTTGAGTGAGTCTACAAATAATGACGTGTTAATTCATAATAACGTGAGAAGCTATCAGATACCTCATTTATGGGGTGCAAAGGCATGGTTTTTGTTATTGGTAAGTTTAAATTCTGTAATGTTTTAAGTTCAGCACTGTACCTCAAGCTATCCAATCTCTTTGAAAGCAACAGTATTGTGAGTTCTGAGAATATTAAATTCTAGAAATATTGCTGAACTTTTAAGTTTGAGATAATCGTAGAATTTGTATGATTAAAGGGAAACTACTTAGAATGAAGCCATATGTCAGGGAAATTTAACATCAACTGACAGCAAATTTTGATTTATGCCGTTGATTATCATTTTCCCTATAATCAACTTCTAATTATATGGTTAAGAAATCAATAGCTTTTTGCAATAATCATACCAGCTACTAAAAGGGATGGTAAGGCAACTTCTGGTTCTTGGTTTTTCTTGAAAATACTAGTGAAATATTTGTAATACTTAGAAGAGGATATGATAGATTATATCGCAAAGTTTTGTATACAAAGAATATATTTGATACAAATTGTTGCTGTTTTGCATATGACAATTTTGCTCGTTATATCTACACACCATTTAACAATGCCTTAGAGTCTGAATCTGGAGGTAAAAGTCTAATAGATTTAACTGCAGTCGGAAAAGTTTGTCGGTACAAAGCTTGGCTCAAAGTTAAGGTGATAATAAACTCATTCGATTTTATTCATAGATTTTATTCATAAAATTACTTGCTTGATATTAGTCTTAGGTTAGGTAAGGTTAATTCGGCGGCCGCGTGCAGCACAACTCACGTGGGTTCTAGTATGAGTCCCGTGTGATACCATTGCACGTTTTTTCTACCGTCCTCGGGAGAGCGTTGATGTTGAGATTTCATAGTATTGGAGGGAAATATGGAAATATTTGTCACGGACTGACTGGATTAAATGCGACTTTATTTGTATAGTATGTCAACTACGTAGATGATTACATGTTAATCTCCAGTGGTTTTATCGAGTCAATTACAGATATCCTCAATATCCAGGAAGGAGGCGAGTGCGTATTCCTTGTACTTCAGAGACCTTTTAATGAGACTGGTTATCGAATTTAAAGCAGTTTCGGTGTATTTACTCTTCGTGTAGGCTTGCTGAGCCTTGGATAGGATATGTGGTTTAAGAGATGATCTTCATAGTCTTAAGTAAGAAGGAAGATAGGCTAATTGGTCTAAAATCCTTGGCTGTAGTGTGGAATGTCTTACTCCCTTTACAGATAAATACAATTTTGTAGGTTGTCTTTCTCGTTGCGACAGCTTCAGATAGGTTTTGAAGATTATTAGAAGCCAGGACGTCAACACTTCGATTACACTTTGGCCTAACATTTTGTTGTAATAAAAGAATTTACTTCGACAACTATAAGACCACGAAATCCTATTATTTACCTTGTTAACACTGACCTCAATTGGAAAATATTTCTTTGGATGCAACTGCCATTTAGAGAGGAAGCGATAGACTCATCAAGTGGTTTAACAATAAATTAATTTGTCTAACAAATAGAACCTCTTACCTATGTACACAAATATAGATTATATTTTGACTGTGAAAGTTTACATTGCAGTTGCTTAATTTACCATCTCACCTTCTACAGAAAGTTTTTATAACTGTAATTTTGGCATATAACACAGTGCAATAGGAGGACAAATGCCCCTAGATCGAACTTTTTTAATGGACCGGTGAAGTTATCAGTTTAAACTTAAATAAAGATTAAAATGTGTCCTTAAAATTATTTTTTTTATTGTTTAAATGCATTTTTGATATTAATGTACGGAGGTGGTTGTGTTGTTCTTGTTATTTTTGGATAATAGCCAAGTGCTCCATCTGTCATACTCCATCTGTCATACCCATTTGCATAATAACCAAGAGTTCTATTTGTCACAAAGGGTACGGTACAATTAATCAGTACGTTAAAATCGAATTAAGGTTTACGTTGTGGATCGGGTTCCAAAAATGGTTATACTCTCGGATGGAACTAGATAATAGCAGTACCAATCTAATTGTATGACTGCGGGAATACTTATGGTGACTCCATTTCTGTCTTTATGGCGGTTTAAAAACGGAACAGTCACAGGAGCTGGTGTTTACAACAATGACCTGCAGCTAAGTCTCTCTTTTAGGCTACATAACTAAAGCAGCGTTTTTCAGGCTGAGGTACTGGTCATTCAAAAAGCTTCGGAGACTATTATGGGATGTGAAATTGATACTAGCAGATTGATTGATAACTATAAGTGTGGATAAACAAGCTGCAATAAAAGCGATCAATTCTACAAATTTGGTGAGGAACTGTAGGGAGAATTTGAATGGACTAAAGCCTCTAGATGTCAGCCTCTGTTGGGTTCCAGGACATTGAGAGATTCCTGGTAACTAATCAGCAGACCAACTGGCCAGAGGTGGCTGTACTATACCTGATCCTGATGTTTACCCGCCTATTTGTTACCTGTTTAGCTTAGTGGAAAATTGGATGTGGAAACAGCCAGCAGACGTTGGATCTTCAGAACCGACTGTATGACTGCTAGATCTCTGTGGCCCAAATCCTGATCCCGACCGGCGTACATGCCGGTTGGTCTGTGCAGGGGTGAGCTATCTCTTGCCTGTGGAATTCTAACAGGCCTTTGCAATATCAGGCACCCTACAGTCAATTGAGATAGATCCAAACCCGACTACTGCCGTGTGTGTGAGAAAGATAAGAAGTCCGAAATAGTGGAACATCTTCTTTTTTGCTTGCCCGCTCTCGCTAAGAGACTTAGGCGAGAGATACATAGAAGACCTAAAATCTCTCTCCTAAGTCCCAGTAGGAGATTTAATATGTTTTTTGCGGTGCTTCCATGGCTAACTGGTCCAACATAAAAATTGGTGTTCCCACGATTTTCTCTTCCTTCTATATCCCTCCCCTCATTCATTCTTTCCTTTTGAATTATAAGCTAAGTTTTTTTTAATTTATTTTTAAATTTTGGAATTTGTTGTACATAATAAATTTTAAAAGATTTTCCTCTGGAACAAATTGCTGTTAGGAAGAAACATGATCAGCACATATCTTGAATGGAAAAATGTTCCAAAGTAATCAGGACTTGTTATTTGACAACCGTTGAATACTTAATTCTCTATGTGAAAGTTGCAAAATATTCTCGAAATCTTGAATGAAATAATATTAGTAGGTATAAATTTAAATAAACGTCAGTAAATATTGCGACATATTGAATGATATGAAATATGTAAAAATCTATTTTATGTCCATAACTTTGCAGGAAACATAAACTCGTATAATTTTATCTACCTATGGTAACCCAAATCGTAAGGTCTGGCATCGAAAAAAACTTGCCATTGGTGATAACCACCTATGGGCACCACTACATTGAAAGCTTTGCATGCGTTTGAGCTTTAATATTTAATTTATTGTTTTTTGTTGTAACTTCTTCGTAACGATACGGATTCGTTTTCTCTTGAAGCTCCGAGAGATCACCCTGCCCATAGCTGCTGATAACGCGAAAAATGTTGGGGTTATTTTTAACTCTAAACCAAATATGCTATAAACCGTATGAAACAACAATACATAATTTATGTTTGCTTCGGAATAGAAAACTAAGTAGCTCTAAAAACCAGTTCAGAAATATCATTAAACTAAATAATAAATATCCTCAACCTATGTATGATATTGTCAAAGTCTAAGACAAAAAAAAGAAAAAGACAAAAATTTTACAGACATGTAGTAAAGTTGTACATTTAAAAAATTGTTAATAAATTCTTCAACAAAAGTACAAAGTTCAATTCACTATTTCTGGTCATTTAATAATTTTGCATGGGGTTACCGAAACGGCATTATAAGGTATTAACTGAGAACTAAGGAAAAATCTCTTATTAACTCAAACAAAAATATTAAAAGAAATTATAATGATATTATCATAGTCCGGTTTAAGATCTTTCCCATTGGCAATTATTTCTTATGTCCAATAGTTTTTTTTTTAGCTGGCATGTTGTGCACTTCGAGCACCGTTGGATAAAGCTCTCATTAGCTTTGAGATATTTTCTGCCCTTAAGGTTGTGATGATAGAGGAGAAGTCACACCAAAGGGCGCTGACGAGACGTTGTGGTTAATACACTACAGATCAACAAAAAACAAATTAAGAGCAAAAAATCATAATTTATATATGAGTAAACCTGCCGATTTCATAAGTTTCACCTATGAATGCAAAATAATAAAAATTTTCTCCAGACTGACTAATTTGTATAGGAGGTACCAGTAAGTTTCCAAATTATTTCTCCCGTAAATCAACGTTCAATAGACGCTTACCTTGTGCAAAATTTTACTTAATTCAGTATATTTACGAAAAAATATGCATGTATAATTATAGGGACAATTTAGGAAACTTGTTAGAAGGGATGTGTCAAATGGTTCGGTTTTCTGAGATTTTGCCCACTATCTGACCAAGGATAACACAATTTAACTGGCCAAATTTATATTGCCTTCAGTTATCCTTTTGGAGTTATGGGAGAAATATTAATTTTTCAAAAATTGGTAATTTTGAGTGGAAGGTATCAGAAAGTGTCAGCCACTATAGTCAATATTCATTCCATTATTTTCATAAGTGTGCATTTTAAGCAAAATATGACTGTATTCTGTGGACTTGTTAAACATATTTGTATGTAAACCAATGAAGGCCAATTCGTTCATTTGCAGAGGGAGGGAAGGGGGCATACCTGAAGGGATGTGGCAATGGTTTTGGTATTCTGAGAGATTGTCTGTTATTACAAGATAGTTAAAAATAATTATAAACAATTTTGTATGTGAGATGCCAGAAGGGTTGGGGCTATTGCAAATATTTACAACATTTTGGAAATTAATAATATTAGTAAATTTGTATATGGATCATCTAAGGTTTACTCGATTTATTCTGCCCACCAGCTAGCCAGCCAGCGAGACAGACGGACATGGCTCAATCGAATTTTTTTTAAAGTCCTGAGAAAAATTGCGTCCGGGGATAACTCGTCTCTCTTAGTGAGTAACACTTTTTTTGTATCATAAAAAGAATACCCTAATCCCTAAGGGTGTGACTAAAAAAATCGATCTTGAGTAATTTCTTCCTGTCGCACAAAAAGATGCTGAAAAATTTGGCTCTTTCATGTCAGCCTAGAATGCAATATCTATAGCCAGAAAAAACGGGGTTAGACTATAAGCCCATTAACAAGGTCTCAGTCTCGATATTCAAAAATATTTGTAATACAGGGTGGCGCACGTATCTTGCTACGTGTAACAGTAACAGCCAATAAGGACCGTTATTTAAAAGTTGAAGAAGTTTTTTTTACCCATAAATGTGCCGAATTCGTGTCTGTTTTAACAGCATTTGGCTCTAGAAAGATGGAGTAACTGCAGACATAGCCAGACCGCAATGAATGATTTTTTTTAGTCCGGTGTCGCTTAAGCGAAGATCAGTAACGGTCTATAATCCTCCAAATCTATTATCTATATATATAAATTATATAAAATAAAATTTAATTTTCTGTACAATAAAAAAAATGAAATACTTTGGTAAAAAAAAATTATAATTGCAATTCTTATTTTGCACAATTGGTGAACCACCCTGTACAATTTATATTTTAAAAATCCAACCAAAACTTAAGATTTATGTGTATTTGTAACATATATATTTCGTCCGTATTAGAAAGAGCGGACTAGGGTTTCAGGTAAAAGAAAGAAAAAAATTAAATTTTCTATATATTTATTAAAAGTTGTTTAAGCGTGGACTCAAGTAGATTTTAAAGATTACTTGTAGATATATCAAAGTTTCTTGAAAAAAAAAAAACAAAATAGATTATAGGTTAATACAGCAACAGAATGAGTTATCCATGCCTTTTATTGTACTTTGCATACAAAACTTAGAACTTGATAAAACAAATTTGTTTTTAAAAAATTTGAATTTGAATCGTAAGTCTTGGGCAATTTTATCTATGTATTCATGCGACAAATTTTAAAACTTGTGTATAATATCTTTATTATATTGTACCTCAATTGTGAAATGCTGTGAAATGTTGGTCAGTCTGTTACAATAACCACCAGTTTCGTATGCTTTGGAAAAAAGAATGAAATAAAACCGTAAACATATCAATCGATCTTGAACCTAAAAACTGAAAAAAATATTATTGTCATATTTTTGCAATTGCATTAATGAGAACTTAAAGTCAGGACTATATGACGAAAATATTACAATATTATGGGGGAAATTAATTTAACGTTGGTTTGTCATAAGAAGTCTACTATACCTTTAAGATGTCTGTAAACTTATTCTGATAGATCACCCATAAGGTAACAAGCAACTAATATTTGTATTCCAGAAACCATTAAAAAAATCAAATAGTTTTGCTTTACACCTGTTATTCATTAAAGTGTACCCAAAAGACAATTTAACAAAAAAAAAATCCTCTGTCTTAGTGTCCACATCACAACCTGTAAAACCGAAGCAACTTGTAATTCCCCCCTTAGTCACTAGATACCACAAATCCACTTCTGAATCCTCCTTATTAAACAAACAACATTTTTTTTGTTCCTTAGTGTCGATATATCGATTTTATGCACGCAATAAATTTTCATCTTTATGTTTATGTTCAAAGAAAAAAAAAACAAACTGCCGCCAAAAGCGCCACCAAGTCTTTAGGCAAACAGAATATTTTGCAACCGTGGCTTTGCCACAAATCGGCAAACAGCACAGCGCTCACACAGGAAATTTTCGATTTGAGCCCTTAGGCAAATGTTAGACTTTATATTTTCATTTTATGCTTATGTGGTCTATTAAAATATTATTACAATGTCGTTTTTAGATATAAAAGCAATTAAAGCAAATGTTAACCATGAGATACTTAACATTCTCACACGAATGCCAACATCAAATACACGCACTAACACACACACGCATACATATGCACGCACACAGTCACACTTGTTAATGACCCATACCTGCACATGGGCACACATGCATGAACGAGTCCTTTAATTACACACCTAACAAAATGTTATACTAGACTTGTGTCATGAATGTGATATAATTAGTGTTATTATCATTAACGTTAGTTGTAGAAGAGTAAAATTGAAGCTTGAAACCGCACAATTTAGTTTTTGTTTTAAATAGACATTTTGTTAACAATTCAATGAATTTTTAGGATAATGAGGTGTTAGAGTATGTTGTAAGGTTATTTGTTTTGAGAGCGCCATAGAAAATTTATATGGTACGGTATGATGCAAATCTGCCACAGCAACATAAGATTGATTTGAACATTGACTTTTATGATGTTTTGTAGAGAGTGCTTTTTCATGTTCTAGATTTTATAGAAATTTATCCATTACGTTAATTAATTTTGTGCTTTATTTATTTATTATATCATTTTATATTCTACTACTCTTTAAATTCAATTACATTTGCTCTATTTCATTTGTAAGTTTCAATTTCTATTTTCCTTCCACTTCAGCTTTCCACTTATGTAAACACTTGGGGTTTGTTTACTTTTTCAATTAATCACTTTTTCGTTTCCGCAAAAACCACCGAAAGCAAATCTTATTTTGGCTTTGCTCCATTCATTTTTCACACATACTTTTCATTTGGATTTTCCACTTTTTTCGGTTTTTCCTTTGGCAATTTCTCCACGGGTATTACTATGTTATTTTTTATTTTTTGCTTTTTTTTATTTTGGCTCACGGTATAATAGGACAAACCGCCGAAAGTACAAATGCAAATATTTTTCCTATTTTTTATGCTACGCTTGTTGACAAGTACCGCCGAACTCAGAAAGCAAACAACAATAACAATAAAAGGACATTAAAGAACGTTATAAAAATCCATTACAATGGGGGGACTGCGTGCGTACTATAAGAACCACAATATGCAACTACCAAAAAAACGTTAACTTCGTTTTTAACGCCACCATTTGGCGATGAATTTGAAAGTCAGCTATAAAACGAAAGCTTATTGGTCTCAGTCGTTCGTCAGCGTATACTTTATTGTTTACCTCTCTCGAGCTCTATCTCTCTCGCTATGTCGCTCTCAAACTAATGTTGCTCTTTTCGTTGCTTTTTGCAATGTTACCTCTTTGTATGCTGGGAATATTATATAACGCTTGTTAGCGTTATAAGGAGTTTCAAACCCAAGAGAATATACTTGCACTCATTCCAGAGAATGTTACTTGTGTGTACTGAAGTTAACTGAGTGTATGCTTAGATACATTTGTATCTTTGTATAACAGCTTTTTTGCCTGTGTGGATATTATGCTAGTACAGCAATATCCTTTGTGGACCATATAAGGGGCCGTGGACATGTTCCACATGTAGTTATCTATTATCGTAGGTCAGAGTTACTAAAAGAAATGAGAATATAATGCAATTGATTCCTTCAAGATAATAGCTGACAACGATTGGGCATTTCACTTCTGAATTTTTATAGTTACAAAAACATTTAAGTACGTAATTTTATACGTTTAACTGACGCAACTTTAGCAATTTAGAAACAAAGTTATGATGATGTATTCTGTATCATGAAAATGAATCCGAAGTACATTCTCTACCGTATACTATAAAGACGTTAATGACTTCGACAGACAAAACCAGTAAGAAAGTTTCAGTCGAGCAACCCGACTTACATATACCCTCACCCTCAGTAAAACATAAAATGTTCTAGTATACTAGCTGGCCCGGCAGACTTCGTCCTGCCTCCAAGTTATTGTAAAAAATTTTAAGTACAGTAGAAATCCAATAACGATTGGTTAATTACTTTGACCTCTGAAATATTTCAATTTAAAGGGCGAGATTTTTCCGGACATAATTTGTACTTTATATACCTAAAAGATTATTATATATTATTGTAAGAATTGCTAAAATTGATCTGCAGTGTCGTCCATGATTTGATGAAAACTTACTTATTGATAGGCATATATTCCAAAATCAAACTTTTAAGCCGATTGACTGACATATAACTTTCTGCGTTAGTGTACTGGGTGATTGTATCTTTAGGTGTTTGGTCCCTTCATATGACTCAACAACCCAATAAACCGTTTGGTCTGGGTGATAGTAACAGTTTTTCCCATTTTCGTGTTAGTCCCCTTAAAGTTTAATATGCGAAAAACTACTTTGTGAAGATCTTTAAATTTATAGGAAGTGCGCCAATACAAATGTTCGCCATTCTACCTTAAGCCATTTTGTGGTCTGGGTGATCTCCAACTTTCACTGACATTTTGGTACAAATTGGTTAAACCGTTTTCGCAATTAGTGCTGATATCAAAATGTACATCCATTTTTATATATATACCTCAATAATTTTGATGTTTTAAAGATGTTTTTATGTAATGTTATCACTAGTGACAAAATGGCATTTCAAAAATTAAGTGTATCATAATCTAAACACCGACAACTGAATAATAACTTACGTCCAACATTTTCTCATGTCCAAAAATGCATTTTAAGTTTGAGTAAAATCGGACAATCGATATAAATTTTCGAAATAATTCAACTCCAGCCAACTCAACAGCGGGTCTATTTATGCAGAAAAAATTTTTCAATAATAAAACAAATCTACATTCTAAATTTCAGTCAAATCGTTAAAATTGTCGTTATAATTCCACCCAAGCGGCACCTACCGGGTCCATTTATACAGAAACTTTGTTCTCATGATCACTCAAATTATACATACTAAATTTCAGTTAAATTGGACCGTTTATTCAAATTTCGATTAAAAATACACTCAAGCGCCACCTACCGGTTCCATTTGTACATACAATTTTTTCTGATAATGAAACAAACATACATTCTGAATTTAAGTTAAATTGGTCCATTTGTTCAAATTTTGATTATAAACCCAATCAAAGCGCCAGCGCCCCTACCGGGCGCTGGTGAACCACCCTTACCATTAGATATTGGCCGATTCTCAGACCTTCATGAGGATCGGTCGAGCCGTTTCGCACCCCGTGACACGAGAATTTTATATATTAGATTGATATTATTACTCGATTTCTAAAGTGGGCGGAGTGGTACATTTGTATGGGAGGTACCAGAAGGGGCGCGACTAGGCTTCTAGTTATTTTCTCCAAAACTTATTCCTGCTTTATCTTTACTAAATACAGAATTTGGATATGATCGCGTTAGCATTATTAATATTATTACTCGTTTTCTAAAGTGGGCGTCGCTAGTCCTTTAATTTTTCTCTTCAAAACTTAATCTTGTTATAGCTTAACAAAATAAGGAATTTGGTCACGATCGTGTCGAGTGTATTGATATTACTTCTCCATCTCTAAAATAAACGGAGTGGTACATTTCTATGGGAGGTACCAAAAGGGGTGTGTCTAGACTTCCAGTTATTTTCTCCAAAACTTTTTCCTGCTTTAGCTTTACTAAATACAGAATTCGGATACGATCGCGTTTGATTTATTAATATTATTACTCGTTTTCTAAAGTAGGCGGAATTTCACATTTGTATGGGAGGTATCATAAGGGGCGTGGCTAGACTTCAAATATTTTCTCCAAAACTTTATCTTGTTACAGCTTAACTAAATACAGAATTTGGGAACGATCGCGTTGCGTCTATCAATAATATTAATCTATTTCTAAAGTGGGCGGTACTAGATGGCTATGGGAGGTACAGGTGGGGTATGGCTAGATTTCCAGTTTTTTCTCCAAAACTTTTTCCTGCTTTAGCTTTACTAAATAAAGAATTTGGGTACGATCAAGTTGGATTTATTGATATTATTACTCCATCTCTATCATGCGCGAAAAGGTACATTTGTATGGAACGTACCAGAAGTGGCGTGGCCATGTAGCTCATTACCGTAAGTAGTTTTGGGAAAATATTAACTCGTGCAAAATTTCAAAACATTTGGTTGCGTCTTTCGAAAGTTATCGTGAGCACCAGCCGGACAGACAGACAGACGGACAGACGGATAGGGCTCAAACGACTTATAAAGTCATGAATCAAATTTGGTTCAAAGAAACCAAGGGTCTAAAGTGACTACTTCTATGTGTTACACTTTTGGGTCGTATCAAATGATATATACCCTCCTATCCGTAGGATGTGAGTATAAAAATGCGGAAAAAACCTTCCCGAAAAAAGTGCATCCAGTGCAATAAAACGAATGATGCAGAATTCCTAAATTTTGGGCCTTCTTTCATGTACAATTCTTAAAATTGAGTCCCGAATCAATGAGCTGAAAATGTTGTATTGTGTAAGGTAACGACTCGGAGAGTACTGAGTACTAATATAAAACAAAAATGCACAGATTGGCTGTAGGGAGAACACAGTTTAATTTAAGGTCCCCATCGCGGCATAACTTTTTTATTCGTCATTAAAAGATCTTAATTTGGCCAAAAATTTACAATAAGTCTCTTCTACTAGCGTTTGAAAATAAATGCAAACTGTAAATGGAATTTATCACTTACTTCTTGTAGCCCCTCCCTATGTTACTCGATATTGACCGCACAGCTATACTACATACTTTTAAGTTCTACATCTCTCGCACTTAAAATTAATTATTTATTTCAAAATTCCAAAAATAATTCAGAAATATATCAGAACCATTTTTGAAATTTTTAAAAAATATTTAAGTGTTGAAATATAAAACGTAGAAGTTCCTTGTCTCAAAATGGAGATTGACTTTCTTTCATAGGAGGGCAGTATACCTAATAATGACTCTCTGGTGGATTTACACCCGCCCATTTGCTGTCTTTTTGGCTTAGTGGAGGACTGTATGTGGAAAATAGCTATGAGACGTTGTATCTCCAGAATCGACTGTATAACTGGTAGATGGCTCTATTTTAGCATGATTTGAGACTGGCCTATGGAATTATAACTGTTCACAGCTTCATTAGACACCAACCAGACTACATATGTGTGTGTTAGGACTGGAAGAATACAGATCCGATGTTATATCTTCTTTGTAGCTGTTCCGCTCTAGTCCGTACGAAGCTAAGATACTTAGAGCAATGTTGTATATAGGACTTAGAATCTCGTCAATAAGAGTAAGTAAATAATAGGTTTCATTCGGGGCCTTCCATTGTTGACGGGGGCAAGGCTGGCTAGTGGACAGGATAACTCGAATGTACTATATATAAATTTAATTAGTTTTCCAAAAAGACAAACCAAAATGAATTCAATAAAATTATTTTACAATATTATGTTCGCCTCAGCGCCTCTAGGGCTTTATTGAGGCAAGTCGACAACAATTATAACAAATTACGCAAATAACGTGATTTTTACTATAGATACAGTTATTATATGAGAAGCAAATCTATATTCTGTAAAAGATGTTCTTTAAGCTTATTTTTAAAAATTTAAGTAGTTTCGGAATCTTTTATATGTAGCTTGAGGCAAGTTGTTATACTCAACACAACCTGCGTATTCTACTCGCTGTTTGGTGGTTTCAAGACGACATCTGGTAATACTCAGGTTCCTGTGGTTTCTTGTATAAAAATTATGGTCATTCCTACGGAAACTAATGGTATGATGTCCAATATTATGTCTGGCTTTAAAAACATACAGAAGTAGCTGCGTTTTATATATACCATAAACGGGCATAACATTTTGTGCAATATCTCTATACAAGCCTAGTGTTGAATACATGTTGGGAAGATTAAAAACGGTTTTGAGCTACTTATTTTGCAAAATCTGTACAGACTTTAAATCTGAATTTCTTTTCCATGCATATATTATTGGCAACTAATTAAGGTGACTTTGTATTAGCGATTTTAATATCACTAATTTGTTAAGCCCAATTTGTTAAGCCTGACATACTCAGCTGCAATGGCACCGTCTTTTTCTACGTTGGTTTTCAAAACCAAATTATGTTTATATGGATACAGAACGCAAATATCATCTACATACATAAAAAGTTTTCCTGATAGTTCAAGTTTGGCTATGTCATTCATATATATTCTAAACAGCAGTGGGCCCAGCACACTTCCTTGCGGAACACCACATAACACTGCCTCTAAAGAGCTTTTAATTTTATTTATTTAATCATATTGTTTACAAGTAGTCCTTAATAAGAGCAACTTCCCTATTGCGTATTCCGTAAAATGGCAATTTTTCACATAAAATGGAACGATCCACAAGTTCAAATGCTTTTGAAAAGTCATAAAAGATTTCTCCGACACCGTATCAACCCCTATCCATCCCATCACAAATATAATTTTTAACAATTATAACCGCTTCTTCAGTTCCGCATCCCTTTCTGAACCCATATTGACAATCTGAAAGTAATTTTTCATTTTCAAGATAATCTGAAAGCTGTGCACTTATTAATTTTTCAAAAACTTTATCGAAAATAGATAGCAAAGATATTGGCCTAAATTTC
This sequence comes from Muscina levida, assembly GCA_964034835.1. Taxonomy (NCBI): domain Eukaryota; kingdom Metazoa; phylum Arthropoda; class Insecta; order Diptera; family Muscidae; genus Muscina; species Muscina levida. The sequence goes on from OZ035881.1 coordinate 138,241,696, forward strand.
TTAATGGAGCTGGTATTTATTTCCTTTGGAATTGGTATAATTTTATGAATTCATCTTGAAGACAAATGATGTCAGTATAATTCCAATGTAATAACAGACAAAAACTGAGAAAAAAGAAGCCTTTGCTAGACCCCTGGTGCCTTCCATACAAATTACCGAATTGACCCTCTTAGTTTTGCATACATATCTTTTTTGTAAGTTCACTGAATTCAGACATATTTTTCATAAGATGTACGCATGTAAGAGTTTAACTTAGGAATAGATATGACCTATATCGGCTGTCCCTTTCTGGTACCTCTCATACCAAATGACCTACTATTTGAATTTTGTTATTTTCTATCCAAGCAAATGTTATGTGAGATAATAAGTAATAATACTACGTAGCGAAAACCTCAGAAAACCGAAACATTCGACACTCCCTTTGTAGAAGTTCCCATAAAAATAACCGAAATCAGACCCATAGTTCTACATATTTATCTTTTTTGTATGTATACAGATTACATTTTGCACAAGGTAAGCATTTATTTAATGCTGACTTACGAATAAAAATCGAACATAGTATGGTGGCCCTACTGGCATCTATATATAGAGAAAATTAATTATTTTCTTCTATAATTCTCAAACTTTGAAGAAAATTTACTTTCAAAATTTTGTATTCAATATGTAATATTTTATGAAACTTAAGAAACCGGGCGGTTTGCTCCACCTATTAGAAATTATGATTTTTTTTAAGATTTTAGTTCGAGTTAATAAAAAAAGAACATTTTCCTTATTTCTCAGTAGGTACCGTCTAAGACAATTTCGGTAACCTCATATAAAATGACCAAATGCCAGAGTTATTGAGTTAAACTTTGACATTTGTTTATTACCTTGTTTTTAACAGTTTTACTTTACGTCTGTAAACTTATGGTCTGACTACCAAAAGTCCTATCTCCAAAAGTTATTGCTTTACAAGCAGACATAACTCAAGAGTTAATCAGTATCATACGTAAGGTGAGTGTATTTATCTACTAGTTAGTCACTAATTTTTTTACTGGTTTTTACTACCCGGAGTTCGAAAAAACATTTTTTTTTTCTTTATTATCTAAAATGTTAAAATTCTTACACAAATGAAGCTGTGGCTTTAGAATGTACTCATACAAGTGTTCGGTTCGTTATACCGATAAGCTTTCCTTAACAAAGTTGTTGCAAAAGTTTTGAGCTTAAACTTTAGGGAACAAACCTTAACTCTAAAACCAAGTTAAATTTAGTCAAAAGTAATTAAAATCTTATACCCAATATCGAATATTTGACACCAAGCCGCACTATTTATGACCCATGAACCCTACTAGTGGACTGTACACCATTTTTATATTTTTGAGGTTTGAAGTACTAAGTATAATCTATATTTTTGCCGAAAACCACTTTTCCCTAAAAAACTAAAAATCTTAAAGCATATCTTCACATTTTTTAATGAAAATATGGCAAACAATAAAAATATCGCCAAAATCTTTATAAATTCCAACTTCTGTAGGAGTATACTATTCAAATTCATTAACAGTATTATTTTTGATACTAATACTGATTATATACTATACTAGTGGGCCCGGCAATGCTTCGCTATTGCATTTTAACTTGTAATATATTTCACATTTAGGTCTACAAAGTACTTTGAAAACGGTACTTAAGCTCGATAATGATATGTTGAGTTTATTAACTTATGTAACTAATTTCAAGCAACTCCTTAACATGAAAGTTAACAAATTAAGTGTTGTTGTTTTAAATTCTAAATATCATAGGCTCTATGACGATAGTAAAAAGTTCATCAGCAAAGTCATATCTTTTACAAATCGGAAACAGACATTCCGTTCAAGATCAAAATTCAATGTAGTAGCGGTAACCGTCTGTATACTAACTATCTCTTTGGGCGTAAAAAACACTTTTGACATGCCTTCTCCGCCTATTGACCGAAAATGAAAATTTCGTTTCAAGCTTTATGCCTTTAGCCATAAAAACCTCTTTTGCCATGTCTTCTTCTCACATGGATCAAGAGTATTTCCGAATACTATCTTTGTATTGAACTCGTATTACCATTCTATGAGATAATTCGGTCACCAACGTTTGGCTTTACAAAGTGATGATCTCACGCGCTGTATGGCATTTTACGCCATCGTGTTGGAACCATTTCTCCTTCAACTAATGTGCAATGACATGAAAAATAAAAAAAATCAATTGATCGTCCACTGGTTTTAGTTCTTCTACCAGTTGGATATATGAATATAGGCCAAGATCTTTCCTCAGCATTTGCAGAGACCGAGTTGCTGAGAACGGCGTCGGTTCGATAAATTCGAGTCCCCTGTCACACTTACGTCTACAGCGTCGATGGCTTCTATTAGCTGCTCAGATGGGTGAGTATATGCACCATAAACTTCGCAAAGGGCAAACAGAACGCGCATTTTGAAAATAAATTTGCAAGATTTGTAAACGTTGTTCTTGTGTAGTCTTTACATGGTGATTTTTCAAAGAAAGTCTCAATGAAAGTCTATCACACTTCACACACCTCGCCTGAATGATGAATTGGTTGACCTAAAATGGCAACAAAAACGGTAAATGGGGTTTTGTTGGGGGTCAATTGTACATTAAAAATCCACATGAATCAAAATCCTAGCTGACACTTTTTTTAAGATAAAAGAATTTTTCGTTTATTTACTCCGTTTTGCGCTTCTTTTAGAAGTGACGTTCGTTGCCGCATGAATATTGAAAGCGTACAGACTTCAGCTTTAAGACACTTCTATCAAAATTTAAGTTTTCTGAACTAAATTAAGGTGCTAGGAATTGATATTACACACAAAGTTTATAGATTTGGTTACAATTTTTGCGAATAAAAAACTGGCCCACCTTACTGTTCATATCTCTAGGCGAACTGCAATATACTGTGGAATTTTGACAGTTATAACTGTTTATTTTAAAAGGGGTGTGGTACAGCCTACTTCCACTCTTACTGTAATTTATACTGCAACAACAACATATGTAACAAATCTCATCTTCATACCTCTTATAGATATAGCCCTTTTTATTTTTATGTTGTATATGCGGTGCCACTCCCCTTTATCCAATCACAACCAAATATAGCCAGGGACTATCTACAGGTCATCAGTACTACTTGGTAAAATTTTCGTATCAATCTGTCTATTGGGAAAGCCTGCAGAGCGGTTTTGAAAAGGGAGGGTGGCACCCTCCACTTCCATGCTGGCTGTAATTAATACTGCTCCAACAACATATATACCAAATCTCATCTTCATACCTATGATAGTTCATGAGATATAGCCCTATTGATTTTCAAGTTATACAGCGGTGCCACGCCCCTTTGTCCAATTGGACCGAATTGTAAATATAAACCAACAGGGGCGCCACCCAAACGCATACAAAAAAATTTATGAAAATCGGTCTAGCCGTTCGTGAGTTATAAAGTCACAACACACTTGCAACAATTTTTTATATAGATATTCATATATATATATAAGCCATTTTTTACACTAAACTAATAAACCACCACATAAATGTATTCCTGAGTCTTACATGCTTTTTTAAAAACACACATACATTTTCATCTGATGATATCTACAACTTCTTAGTCAAGATGCTCGAAGTAATCATCCACGACCCAATAAAATGTATTTTATAGTTGGTATTACTTATAGTTGGCTTTAAAGTTTATTTAACATAAGTAATAAACACAGACATTCCACCTTCATGTATCCTTCTTTAGCCTTTCGATGAAATGTACCAATAATTTAAAAATCCCCATATTTTTCTTTCTCAACAAAAAGCTTTTTCTTCTCAGAGCTTTGACTTTCAAGGAAATGATTTAACTCTATTGTGTTGCAGGTTCATTCATTACTTACCCCATAATAGCAACATACCTTACAAAACTAACTAATTAAAGGAAACATCGCATATTCATTTACTAAATCCACATAGAAGTATTGTCTCTAATTAATAATAAATCTTTTTTTAAGCTGATTTACTTGAAATACAACTGACCTAATTTAAATAATTATAAATGCTGTTGTGTATTTTTCTCAGCCTTCCCACATCTTCAAGTCTTTTTATCTTCCATCAGAAATATTTTTGTTTCCTTCTTTAGAAAATTTTTCTTTTTGAATGGGCTTACGTTTTGCCAAGAAAATGATTGAATGAATCGTTTTACTTACGTACGTAACATCAAGTAAGCAAGTGTGTGTGTGTGGCAACTTGTGTAGGTATTCTCTGGATATACGATGAAAAGCAACAAGTTGATAGTTTATAATCATGTTTATTGCGTATTTATTGCTGTTTGTTGGTGTTGCTGCTGGTAGTGTAGTGAGAGGATAGCAGCATCCGTTTATGTTGCCACTGCCACTTCTTATAATGATATGAATGGTAAATGAATAGTTGGGCCCCCCACAAAAAGGGACTGCTGCTACCAGTTATGTTCTTCTCATCATCATCATCATCGGCTTCATCTTTTCCGAAAACTATATCAGACGTCGTAATACAAAAAAAAGGAAGAAATCATTAATTTTTATAGTTGATGTTAGCTTAAGCACACCAACACAGAGAAATTATGCCATTATATATATGGTGGCAAGAGGGTATTAGAACAGAATGAAATGAGTAAAGCGAAAAAGGCTTTCTACAGTGTGTGTGTGAGTGAGTGTTTGTGTGGGTGTGAGGGTTATGTATGAGCCTCTAACATTTGTAGTAAAACAAAGGCAAGCCAACGAACCAGCTATGTTTAGTAATTGTTTTGTTAAGATGTTGATGTGATAGTGATTATGATAAGATGATGATTGTTGATGATAGTTTTTCGGCAAGAATTGCTCCTTTTAAGTTTTATGATGTTTTGTGTTGGGGGTGGAGGGGCGTAAAGGGATTGGATTGATGGGTTATTTTTACATTCCTAAAGACATTAAGTGTTTATGGGAAAACTTTTGATAGGTAAGTGAATGTCATGAAAATTAAGTTCTTAGACAACATTTGTGACACAATTATCTATGGGTAATTGTTTATATTATGTAAAGCTTACACTGGAAGAAAAATGTTTGTACGTAATTAATAGGTTAGCAAAATATGATAAAGAAAAGTATCATCATTACAAAGAATGGCCTTATGAAACTAAAAATTCATTGTCACCATCTTTAACACAATGGCACCAGTACGGAAATTTCAGTTAAATGAACTGACTGGTAATTACCATCACCCATACTACTTTCGGTCTCATTTCAAGACGAGAAAGAATTTTTTACGGTACCAACTGAGAATCAAAGAAAAATTCTCTATAAAATTCGCACGAAAATTTCAAAAGAAGTCATTATTTCTAGTTGGGGTAAACTTCGCGGTTTCTTATGTTTAACCAGTAAATACATAAAACATATTTTCAGTGGGATTTAGGAGATGCCAATGGGGGCACTAAAAGTGGTCAGCCGATATAGTAAAATTTTAATAAGATTACCTCTTGCCCAAAAAAGGACTTATTTCAAGGTACTAAAAAAAATGTATGAAAACCTATGCGGGTAAATTCGGTCATATGTATGGGGGTTACCACAAGAGGTCTGGTTATTCTGCCCATTTATAATCCCATTACTTCATTTTGGAAAATAGTTATAAATTTTCATACGAATCACTTAAGGTCTACTCGTGGTATCGTGGCTACCAGCCATTCAGCCAGCCAGCCAGACAGACGGACATAGCTCAATCGTCTTAAAAAGTTCTGAACCGAATATGGACTTAAGATACTTCAGATCTAACTCGTCTCCTTCAATGTGAAACACTTTTCTCGTATTAAATAATATATATATAATCATCCCTAAAGTGATTGTAAAATAAAGTAAGTAACTGAGACTAAAACTTAGGCCGTAGGGAGTGCGATGCAAGGTAAAGCTTCTGATCGGTTTAACTTGGCAAACCCAAAGTGATCCTTGTCAAATTCACTTTAAGTCTACTCACAGAGCTCCGTATTCGTGGTACTACTGCGGACGAAGTACCTCCACGCGGTGACGCCTAGAAACGTGCCTTTGACACCCGTCAGAGCACGACTAACTGTGAGGGGCGAAACCTAAAACCCAGGCAAGTCGACTCAGTGTCAACGTTGCACTGGTCAGCGTTTAACCCAGAATGGGTGGCTGCAAAAAAACCCGAAGAGGGGAAAAATGAGGCGTGGTGCGCTGGGATTGCAACCCGCCAGCGACCTTTAAATTATTGCAATGAAAAGAAGTTTGAAAAGAATAAAAGAAAAGAACAAAATGTTGACTACCACCGTAAAAGAATTAAGGACAATGATATGAAAATATTCACCTGGAATATTAGAACACTGCCAACTGGCAGAAGTCCTCGAAGAATACAAGTCTGACGTAGCCGTTTTACAAGAAATTCGGTGAACAGGGCACGGGTGCTCGCGCATGAAATCGTGCGTCTACTATAGTGTCCATGCGGACAAGCATGAGTTTGGATGTGAATTTGTGGTTGGCAAGAGATTGCGATATCTAGTCTCAAGGTTCAACCCGGTGTGTGAACGCCACCAAAAGAGTCAAAACAACGTTTTTCCACATAACTCGGATAGAAGGGAAAATCGATGAGAACAAAGACGAGTTCTACGAGAGCCTAGAAAATGTATATGACCGTAGCCCAAGCCATGACATCAAAATTGTAATAGGCGATTTAAATGCTAAAATAGGCAGGGAAGCCGCATTTGAGCCTACCATCGGAAAATTCAGTCTGCACACCGAAATGTCGAACAATGTCATCAGACCGATTGACTTCTCTGCGGCATGAAATATGGTAAATAGCAGCACTAGATTTGACCACAGAAAAATTCATAAGGCTACATAATTATCTCCAGATCAATTGACGAGGAATAAGATAGTTCACGTGGTAGTCAATGGAAGGCACGCATCGAGTGATCTGAATGTACGATTGATCAGGGGTGCGAACGTTGACTCCGATCACTACCTTGCCGCTGTTAAGGTACGCACAAGGCTAAGCATGGCAAAAACCGTACGTTACCAGGCACAACGTAAGCTGGACATCGGCAAACTGAGGACCACAAATGTAGCGGACGCCTACTCCAACAACCTAACTCAGCTGCTGCGGAATGCTCCAAGCCCTGATGATATAACCTCGCAGTGGCAATATATAGCCGACTCCATAGAACGGACTGCGAGAAGGGTACTTGGGTACTCAAAGCAGATTTCGGTACGATGATGAATGTCGCAATGCCACAAGAGAGACGGATGCTGAATATTGAGCGAAACTGCAGCCAATGGCTACGCAAGCTGTTCGTGAACGGCACAGGGAGAAAAGGCGTGAGGCAACTCGCCTTTTTAGACGGAAAAAAAGGAGCTGAAGAAGAGGCAAGATGAGTGCACAGAGTTGCTCCGAAGCATGAAAATTCTACCAGAGAGTTAATGAGAGAATGCGTGGAACAAGGTTGCCCTCCTGCAAGAACAGCAATAGCCAGCTAGTGACGGACGTTCTGAAGATATGGAGAGATTATTTAAGAAATTTATTGGATACGGATACCACTCCAGAAGACCCCACTCCAATCCTTGACGATGGCTTGAACTGTCCCCCTCCGAGCCAGAGCGAGATACGTGTCGCAATCTTCCACCTTATAAACAACAAAGCTGCTTGAGCCGATGGTCTCTCTGCTGGATTGTTTAAGACAGGCGGGGACGAGCTGACTAGGAGCATGCATCAGCTCATGGAGAACTTATGGCTAGAGGAGAGCATGCCCGGGGATTGGATCCTCAGTCTGTTATGTCCCATATACAAGAAAGGAGATCGCAGTGAATGTAAGAACTACCGTGGAATAAGCCTATTTCCAATTGCGTACAAGATCCTTTCGAGCATACTGTGAACGTCTAAAGCCAATTGTTGAAAAACTAATTGGACCTTATCAATGCGGCTTTAGATCTGGTAAATCTACGATGGATCAAATAATCACGTTATGACAAATCCTGGAAAAAAAACTATTTGTCGACTACAAAGCTGCCTTCGACTCTCCGATAAGGAATAGGCTATATGAGGTCATGTCTGAGTTTGGTATTCCTGCAAAGCTAATTCGACTTTGCAGATGTACCTTGGAAAACACCAAATCCTCGGTTAAGATTGGCAAGGATCACTCTGAACGATTTAACACAGAAGAGGTCTCATGCCCTGTACACTATTTAATATAGTTATGGAGAAGGCGATGGAAAATGCTGGTGTCAACATATCTGGTACCATATTCCACAAGAGCCACATGCCACTAACCTATACCGATGATTTAGACATCATTGGCCGAAACCTGCGGGATGTTACTGCAGTTTTCTCACCACTAAAATAGGAGTCAGCAAAAATAGATTTAGCGGTCAATGAGGACAAACCAAAATAATGATTTCGACTAACAAAGAGACCGAAAAAATATGCACCTGACTGTGTCGACGGCGAGTTTCGCCATGAGCTGTATGAGCTTTACCTCGACATCAATTCTCGATGATTCTTATATGAAATGACCTACTAAATTTGAATATTACTTAAATTTTCACCATTAACCTCCATTTTCTCGGGATGGCCCCTTTTTTGCTTATTCGGATTCAAGATGTTATTTAACATGTGAATCACGAGGAATAGAGTCGGGGCTTACACTTTTTTTCTTGAGCAGAGAATAAGAATTAAAAGGCAAACCTGACTACTTACCACATATTATTAAATAGGTTTAGTTGTTTAAACATGATTGACACTCATACCATCAATACATTAAGATGAACTATTTCAGACGATGCAGAGCCACCTACCGGATACAATTGTGAGAAACTCAATCATCTACATATTCAACAGTTTTTAATCATTCGTTATATGGTATTACATAAGGTTACACTGAGCATGAAAATGATAAAGAGACAATAGGTTTTTTTATGATTTGTATTTTATTTTTTGTTCTTTTTTTCTGCACCTGTATCTAAGCTAATAATGCCACTTATTGCACTTAGTTTACGTAATTGCTACTACCGTGTGACTCATGATGCAAGTAAAACTAATCACCAAAAAGTTATTCGTCACTGAATTGCATTAAAACGCCGTCTTAATCACTTCCTCAAGATAAGGGGACAGCGTGTATTTATATCCTATTTAAATGAATGCACCTGGCCTAAATTTACCTGACCTCATACTACGTACTATGTCCCTAGCTAATGAATCATATGCTGACCAAGAAATCCCCAAATGCCAAAGGATTTCACTTGCATGCAAACTTATATCCTTTGTATCGAAAACCTTACCTCTAGCTTCAGTGAAAATTTCATAGAATTGCATGTCGAAATTTGTTAGCAAACATCACTGATAAAAATAAATTTAATTTAGGAACTGCAAAACTTAATACCATTAAGAGAGGGCTTACCGCAAAAATTCAAACAAAATAACCTATCGCCATAAATTTTCGCACTGGCGCAAAAAATGAAGGCAAAACATGATATGCCCAAAAACTTTGTGTTAAATGTATGAAAAATTTAAAATAAAAATACATAGCTGAATCGTCGTATACTATTTTAACATAATTAAGGCAGCACCCAACAAAATACGTCAAATATGTTGCCATAAACATGAGAACTGAAATATCTTGTGCGAGACGTACAAAAACGCCGGTATAAAACAACCAACAACAAGAAAAAAAAACGATAATGTTTTAGCATAAATTTAATTTACACCCTCTGTTCTGTGAGCATTTAATAACAAACAGTACGTTCGTTCATTGCAAGTCCTTATTCAGCGCCTCCCTCAATATAGAATTTAACGCCTCTACGTAAATGAAATTTTTACGGTTCGAAAAGCCATTATGTTAACGAAAAATCAACATTGTCAAAAAAGCCGAAAACAAATTGTGGAATGGGAGTGGAGAACCAACAGAGGGCGAAACCATTTCACATTTGTTGGCTTCTTAGGTTTTAGTCT
>OZ035881.1:138251843-138316406 GCA_964034835.1 Muscina levida
AAATTTTACAAAGCCTTTAAAAGCATTCTTGTTTATAAAATGTAATAAGATTTTTCTAAATTAATTTGAAATTGAATTTTAAAATTTTAAAAAGCTTCTAAAAACATTTTGGTTATGAAATGTAAAAGGATTTATATAAATTTATTTGAAATTGAATTTTAAAATTTTACAAAGCTTCTAAAAACATTATTGTTTATAAAATGTTAAAAGTTTTTTCTAAATTAGTTTGAAATTAAATTTAAAAACTTTAAAAAGCTTCTAAAAACAATCTTGTTTACAAACATTGAATACCCTAATTATATATATTAGGACCGGAAAATATCCTACAAGCTAATCCTGTGTAAAGTAGTCTAAAAAGGCGGAAACGATGGAATTTGCAAACGAACTTTTTAAAAGACTTTATCCTGCAATTTCCCCAACAACGGCAAAGTCTAGTAACAGTTCAGATTGCGAGATTGGGGAAGCTCCTAATGGTAGTATTTGCAACGATTTCAACATTACAATAAATAACATCCAAAATCCACCAGTGAAGCCTATATGATGATTTCAACTATTTCGATAAATTTAATAAAAGGACAGAAAAGCTCAACATCCTTCTAAACGCTATTTGCCAATGAATCCTACTTCCACAATAAGTGAGCACGTGTTTTCTGTATCAAACTTTATAAAAACGAAACAGAAGAATTGACTCAAAAGTAAATTTTCTAGTATATTGATATCATTACACGATTTCTAAAGTGGGCGAAGTGGTACATTTGTATGGGAGGTACCAAAAGGAGCGTGGATAGACAAAGTTTTTTTCTTCAAAACTATCCTGATTTAGCTTTAATAAATACAGAATTTGGGCACGATCACGTTGGGAGTATTGGTATTACTGCTCCATCTCTAGTGGACGGAATAGTGCATTTGTATGGGAGGTCTCAGAAGGGGCGTGGCTAGACTTAAAAACTTTATCCTGATTTAGCTTTACTAAATACAGAATTTGGACACGATCACGTTGGGTGTATTAATATAACTACTCCATCTCTGAAGTGGGCGGAATGGTGCATTTGTATGGGAGATACCAGCAGGTATGTGGCTTGGCTTCCAAATTGGTTCTTTAAAATTGTATCCTGTTTGAGCCCTACTAAAAACAGAATTTGGTCACGATCAGGTTCGATCTATTAAGAATATTCATCGATTTCTAAAGTGGGTGGTAACTGATGGGTATGGGAGGTACCAGATGGGGCGTAGTTAGACTTCTAGTTTTTTTTTCCAAAACTTTGTCCTGCTATAGTTTTATTAAATGTAGGATTTGGGCACGATCGCATTGGGTGTATTGATATTACATACTAAACAAATGCATTTTTTTAAACCAAATTATTTTTTTTATAAATATTTTTAACTTTTTTGGAAAAAACCGAAAAAACCGGTTAAACCGGTTTTCTTTCAAATGCTGTATTCGAAATCCGATTTTTCTAAAAAATCAATTTTTCGAATAACTCGGAAACCGGGTTTCTAAAAAAGGGAGGTATTTGAACACTCTAGTCACAACCGAAATTCTCAAATTTGAAGTTCCGTGTTTACATGACCAAGCCCGAGACCCTGGAAGCCCTCGAGGACAACATTCGACACGAGTGCGAGAATCTGTCGCCAGAAGTTCTCGCCTAAGTGATGAAAAATTCCATAACACGAGCACGTATGGCAATCAATTGTGACGGCGACCATTTGGCAGATATCATCTTCTTGACTTTACCTAAAAAATTCTAATGATTCAAGTAAACATAACACAGTGCTACACACTTTTTCGTGGGTGAACCAAACCAATATCAAACGATACCATTTTTCCTCAGTAACGAACCTCTAAACTCCATTTTACTCAAATACGTCACAATTTTTGTTTAAATTTCCCGGGGAATATTTCCTCGGAACATTTTAACCTTCTATCTGTCACACATATTGAACATTTTGAGAAATTTTACTTTTAAGCTGTTTTTTTTAAAATTCATCCTAAGATGTCCCATACGACGGGGGCACTAGAGTGTTCAAATGTTCTGATGAAATATTGCACTGAAAATTTTAATATTTGTCTCCGAAGACATGATCTATCCCTAATGTATTTTTACACATATTACTCAAATTCTTTGATTCGACTTTTTAAAGTTGACATTTAAACAGTTTTCCGAAATTGGGCCAAAAATGTCCCATAAGGGTGGGAGCTAGAGGGTTAAAATGTTCTGAGAAAATATTCCTCAGAATGTTTTAATATAGGTCTGCAAAGACATGAATTACACCAATTGTACTTTTATAGATGATTTTTCATATTCTTTGAATCGAATTTTGACCAAAAAAATAAAATTTCAAACCACTGTAAAAAAATTGGTGCCGTAATGGAGCAAAATGAAGTTAAGGGTTTTGATACTGAGGTCAAATGCTATCGTTTTATATTGGTTTGGTTCACCCCCGATACAATAAGCATCAAATTGTGTCATAGTGTAATCAAAAAACAGAATCTAAGTTTTCCCTCTAGAAAAAAATTAGAGCCAAACAACTTCGGATGACTTCTTTTGACCCACCAAACAAGTGAATTACAAACGAAAATCCAAATATACCAGATAACAGAGAAGGACAAACAATGGCCTGTATATATGGCTGGTAAAAGAAGGCGTACTTGAATGTCAACAAACTGCCATTGTAGGCATGTATGCAGACCTATTTTTACAATGCCTCAGCATTTTCGCTGCTGGAAATATAATCCGTTAAATGGGCCCATCATCATTAACGAAGAGTATCTACGTTGTATGAATCATGAGATGCATTAGCTGTATACCTCGATGTTGTCGACAGCAACTTAGCAGTATAAGTGTCGAGATAATCGGCATGTCTAGTAAAAGTTTCCCAAACAGTGACGTTCGCATTCGTCTAGTAGGTGCCGTTTATTGTGAATCTACAAATAGAAAGCGTGTTTATTAACAATAAGGCGAGAAGCATCTCATATAGGCTTGTGGGTGTTTTTGGTCAAATGTTATGGGAGATAATACAGAGAGAGTGACAAACGTTTTAATTTCTCAAGGTTTTTTTTTTTAAGCTGACCAAATTTAAACATTCTCCAATTGTCGGTTTGGGTTTAATGTAAGAAATATCAATTTTCCAAAAACAGGTCATTTTAATTGGGAGTAATCAGGGGTCGGCCGATATAGTCCATATTCATTCCGGGGTCCAATTTTTATTGCATGTTTAAATTCAGTGTACTAACAAAATGATATGTATGGGAGGTACCAAAAGGAATGTGGCAAAACGTTTCGATAGTCTAAGGGTTTGTCTACTATTACCCCTTACCTAGGGTTGAGGTTATAAAAAATATAGTGGGAACACTGATGTTGATTTTTTTATTTTAAGACTTAGTGTTATTGGTAAATTTAATACTTCGAAGCATAAAATGAGAAAAATTACGATTTGACATTACGTCGCTGACCTGACATTGATTCTCTACGGCTTTCTAAAACCATTAAGAATTTTCTCTACAAAAACAAGACGCCGACGATATTAAGCCGATTAATCAAAAATTTGGGTTTATACGACCAAAGCTTCTGCTTGAAATTGGTTGTTTAATGTTGTCAAATTACACAGTGCAACAGTGAAAAAAATACAAGAACTTGACAGTATAGGTTCGATTCTACCATCGGCGGGTAATAATGGACCTCAAAAGATTCTCGATATCAGTGAGTCCTCAAAAAAAGGCGACATCAGTTTTTGTCCAACACTAACGCTGTTAGTTATGCGCATTAACTTTATTAACTGTTTATGTCACAAATGATGGCTATTCTGGCCTTTTGCAAAAAAAAAATTTAAGAATAAATTATTATTTTTTCACTTTTTTGAACATTACTTTGAGGGAGTCCAAATTTTTCACTAACAATGTTCGCCAAAATTGTAGCCATGGTAAAGTTGAAGAACTTTCGTGAACATATCAATACAATCTGAACGTGTCTAGGCAACCTAAAGAGCTCAAAAAGTCCACAATGATACCCGTTTTTCGTACCATGGCGCTCGTGTAGGCCAGTTACGTGGTTGAATATCAACCGATTTTAAGTTTCTCGTGGATTTTGAAAGAAGACACTGCGGCCTTTCAAACGATATATATAGTTATATTGATTACTTGTCATATATGTCTGTTTTTTGCATTAAAATTTTAAACTTTTGTGATTTATTTACTACTATCTGACCCGGGCAAACGTTGTTTTGCCTTCAAATGTTATTTCACTGCAAGAGTTACGGTGCAAAAACACAAAAAATCTAAATATTGCGCCATCTTTCAGACGAACTTCAAACTATACAGAAACACTACTCACGGCCCATAGAGAATGCATATAAAATTTGTTCAAAATCGGTCCAGTAGTTTTTGAGTTTAGCGATCACGAACATACACGTAATTTTTATATATGTAGAGATTTTTTATGTTTGAAGAAGTTTGTAGCCACTATTTTATAAGGACACCCTAATTTTCACTATTTTATTCAGAAAGTGCACGCTATCACGAGTTAAACGCATACTTGTTTGTAAAGATCGGTTAACAAATAGTTAAGTTATTCATGTTTTCCGAAGGACGCCTATATTGTCAACTTCTTGTATTTTACAAAAAGATTTCATTTGTTGCATAGTGTTATTAGTGTTCAATAGGGAGGCGAAAATAAGTGATGATAGATTTTTGAACTAATACACTAACGAAAACTTTTCACAGTAATATTTCTATGAACTGTTCATTTTATTTAAAAAAAAAATTTGCGTTATTTTTCGGATGGTCTGTAAAAATCTTGACAAAACTTATTTTTTTTTGATTCTTGACGAGCATTTAAAATTCTTATAAATCAAGAAAAATCAAGATCGTCTGGCAACCCTAATCTTATACCTCATTCTCGACAATTAACTCAATGAAAGGCGCAGAAGAGGGCGACCAAAACTCCACTGGAAAGACCAGTTGACTGAGAAGAAGAAGCGACGAATAGCGAAGTGCATATATGCATCTTTTCTACGTGCCAGCTAAGTAAAGTAAGAAAGTTTCACATGCCAGTAAGGACTTAAAATAACACCAATTGCATATATACTGAAAATAATTGTGGCTTTAGTTCTGAAAGTATTCCGATAATTTTTTTCCTATAAGAAACAACGAATATGCTAGTGTTACAATTTATGTGTTTTACAAACATACAATATGAAACACATTGCATTTTTACACAACAATCACCTTCCCATCAAAATATGGTGATATGCTATGAAATTGCAAATGCATGGCTATTTTTCTAATGTAATTTCAATTCCATACACAACAGTCACGTAATGCCGACAACATTCTGAACATTTTATTTTGCAAAAACAATTTATTAACTTTCATCGTCTGGCAAATAATAAAATCGATAAAGATTTACTAAAGTTACGACAACCCTCACGTCTGGCTGCTAATTCCTGCAGGTCTTTATATCAATGTATTTTTTAATCAAAGCCCACTTGAAGCTCATTATAAACCTATTAATCAAATCAATTGTAGCTTTAGTTCAAAAGTTTGTTTAAATCTTTTCTTCACGTCATCTTATAATGTACGCTTAACATATGCTGACATAAACGAGCAATAAAAAGCACAATAAAAAAAACCGAACAATGATTACTTTAAAATTTTCCAAGAAAAATGTCTATAGAGAAAAATAAAAACACATTTGTGGTACATGTTACTTAGAGCGTTAAGTACGACAAACACTTGTCGATATTTGAGATCAAGGTCAGCGATTGGGTATTGAGTTGCGCCACAAAATAAAAAGATTTAAATGTTAGGTCATAGCAACATTAATGGCAAAAGCGACAGTGCGGAACATGCAAAGGTATGGTGGGTTACAGAAACAATATTATTGGTAAAGAGATTAAATACGTTTCGCTTCAGATGAAAAGCAGATATGACTTGCATATACTTAGGATAACAAGAAATAAATGGGCATGGGATTTTAAAGGAACAGACATATATTGACAAATAATTTGATAAAATAGAAAAAATATGGAAAATAATTACACTATGTGACAGTCATTTGAAACTTGGGAAGTGACCTAGTGCATGTTGTAGGTAGGTCTGGTCGATTACAACATGACCCTGTATACAAAAGTTTTCTAACACCCCCAAAATCTTGACTTATGGCTTAAAAATCGGTTTTCGGATATTTCTTCATTTATGAGCTTATAATTCAGTTAATTCTTACCCGAGTTTTAAATTCTAAAGGGTTTTGTAAAGAATTATCTTAGGCCTT
Source organism: Muscina levida (assembly GCA_964034835.1). NCBI lineage: Eukaryota > Metazoa > Arthropoda > Insecta > Diptera > Muscidae > Muscina > Muscina levida. The sequence continues at coordinate 138,258,113 of OZ035881.1, forward strand.
TCTAACGACACATACATCTAAATATATAACTTGTCACATCTGTCTGTTTTTGCCTGGAATTTGCAATATTTTCATTATTGAATTATTGCAAAAGATGCTATTTGCACCGTTTTCTATTGTTGTAGTACAGCCAATTATGGCCACCTAACGCAGTTAGATTACAACAATTTATCTAATTTTCGCCACCTGTGTTTGTTGTCGTTACATGTTTTTTTTCTTCTATTTTTTTTTGTTTACTAACATCAAACTAAATAAACTGTACTAATCTAATAATACTGATAAATCGAATCGAAGGAAATCGAATGAGATAAACTAAACACACCACGTAATCCTATTATAACACATCCGCATTCATTTAAAACATTTCCTAAATATTCCATTAGGGTTAATGCAATTGTTTCGCAAATGTTTGCAGTATTTGCACGTTTGTTTGAATCGTAAATTCAATTTATTCGTATGCAAATCCTGTGTACTAAACAACATTTTGTTGTTGTTGTTTTTTTGTCTATTGTACCATTGTAAAATGGATCTGATCGGGGTTATTGGTCCTATTTCGCATTGTTGTCGCCGTTGTTATTGGAGTATCGATAAAATTTTAATAAATGTATAGATGCGTGAAACGTTTTTAAATGTTTATTATAGGTAATTAACATATGTTTAAATGGCTATCACATACATGGATCACACACACATACACAAACACTCTCAACAATAATGGTCAATGGACATTACAATAGCAACAAACCAAAATTTAATTACACAACCAAAAGTTGGGGGACCAAAATATGGCCAGCGCCCAAAAGAAAAAATAACAACAAGGGCAACGAATGTGTGTAACACTGAACAAGAGGTCGTTTTACATTAAATTGTTTTGCTGAGTTTTAATTTTTGTGAAAATATATGTAGCGACAAAGTATTAATATTTTAAATTACGTATTTCTGAGTTCATTTTTGGTTAAACGAGCGTGGAGAAGAGTGTCACTACACTTTGGTGTATCGTCTGAGGTATAGTATTAATAAAATGGATGGCCTAATAGTCTATACACTAAAATTTAGCATCCTTCTTTATCAAATGGTGATGTCAATACGTCATATGTGAACTTGTAGTAGTATCCAAAAACACAGTACAACTTTTTCAGCTCTTTGATTTGGGACTCAATTCTGAGAACTGCACGTGAAAGTTTTGTCGTTTCGTCAAGTTACATGCCATAATTTAATATCAATTTGAAGTTGGTATGTTTCGAATAGGGGAATTTGTCACGTTTTTTTGGATTTTTTGTTTGACATAACTCGAGAACCGCTAGTCCGATTTAGCTGTAACAAATTGAAAAAAATAAGAATCACAATTCCTTTAATCTGTTCATATAACGCTTTCCTACATAAGTAACAGTTTTACTTTTCCATTCATCAAATGATTTTAAACTGAGTTTATTTTGTAGCAGTTACTATAAAACTGTTGTACTCCATGGCGTATGATTTTCATGGAATAATACTTATGATAATCATACGCCACCATATAGTATTTATATTATGTCAAACAAAAGAGCCTCAAACGTTATAAAATTCCCCTTTACGATACTTACTAACTTCAAATCGATATTAAATTATTATGGCATTTAACTTAACTAAACAAGTGATGCAGAACTTCTTATTTTTGTGGCTACTTTCACGTGCAGTTCTCAGAATTGAGTCCCAAAATCATGTGTTGTACTGTGTTAAGAAGTATGTTTGACTTTTCATACACTCACCCTTAGAGATCAAGGGAACATATTATTTAATATGGGAAAAAGTATAACACATTAAAGGAGACGTGATTGACCTTAATTATTTTAAGGCCAAAATTGTTACAGGACTTTTTATGACGATTTAGCTATGTCCGTCTTCCTGTCCGGCTGGCTAGCTGGATAGTTGGTGGGCAACTGGAGTTAACCTTAATTAATCCTTATAAAAATGTACCAATATTAATATTTCCCAAAATGAAGTAACGGGATTGTAAATGAACAGACTAGCCCACTCTTGCTGGTTCTTTCCATACTAAATTACCAATTGTTGGGAAATTAATACTTCTCTTATAACTTCCAAACGGACATCTAGAGTATGTTTAAATTTGGTCAGTTTAATTACCTTGTAATAACAGACAAATGTTCTGAAAACCGTAATTTTTGCCTCCCTCTGTTAACTCCCATTCAAATGACCAAATTGAGCCTCATAGTTTTACATAGGCGAGAGTCCCCCACCAATTTTTCAAATAGCCACGACATGCCACTTCATGAGACAACAAAAAACTTCGTCTTCCTAAACTGTAATACCGACATGAAAGGCAAAGTTTTACAACCTGATACAAAAAAACCTTGGGAACTCTCCTCACATATATTTGTATACCCTCACCCTACGCGTAGGACTCAAAAGTGTAACATATAAAAGGTGTCACTTTAAAACCTAGATATCTTTGAACAAAACTCGATTCGCGACTTTTTAAATCGTTTGATCCATGTCCATCTGTCTGTTTGTCCTTTTATTGAATGTTAACTTTCGATTATAAATCGGAAATATTGTGCTGTCCCAACTGATACTTTCTATAGAAATTAGCCACTTTTACGAAAATAAATATTTTTCAATAATTTCTAAAATAAACCCCTTAAAACCGAAAGTCATATCTCCTATCGTTTACGCTCCACAAGAGGGCAAATAATAATATACAACTAATTTCATTAAAAAATCGGTAAATTTCAATAATACGAGAGTAAATCAATATCATAAATAGAGTGAGGGTTTTTATCATTCAGTTCACCTGACCGAAATTTCTGTACTGGCTTTCATTATACTTTGGCACTATGAAGAGACTTAAACCAAAGAAACGTTTACAAATTTATTTCCAAATAAAAAACTCCAGTTTGCGAGCAATATTCTCCGCTTTATTTCCAGGCTGATACTGTTGTTTTTTTTTCATGGCGGATTGAAGGTGGATGAATTCACCCACTACCTCAAGGCAGTAGTTATCGATGATTACACTGCGTTCCATACGGGCGGACACTTGGTTCAGTGATACCTTTGTCTTGCCCTCGTTTACTGCCAAAACCCATTTTCGCTGACTCCATTTACAAAGAAGAGAAGGCAGCTGTTATCTCTTGCAACGTCCGATCAATAGTATGGATATCATCGACATAAGCGAGCAGCATGACAAACCATGTCTAAGACCTCTCGTCTTATAGAGTAGCGCAGATAGATTCTTGCCAATACGAACAGAGGATTTGGTGTTCGTAAGGGTACCCCGGCAAAGACGGATTATTTTCGCATGGATACCAAACTCCGACATGTTCTCATTCAGTCCTGGTCTAAAGCCACACTGATAAGGTCCAATCAGGTATATCACAGTTGTTGGGTTGAGTGGGTTGGTTGGAAATGCGTTAGCCACCTCCGTGGTATGACGTTATGAGATGTCCAGTTTTCTCTGTGCCTGGTAACGCAGAGTTTTCGCCATGCTGAACCTAGTACGCAACTTCTATGCAGTGAGGTAGTTATCCGATGTTCGCAACCCTGATCACTCGAAGACACTTGGCGAAGACACCATGTTTCTTGCTGCAGAGGAATCAGCAATCATCCATCTGTTTCCATTTAGTTATGTGCGATTTTACCGTTATGGCTCGCACTACGGTCATATACTACTTCCAGTCGGGCATAGAATTCATCTTTGACTTCTTCACTTTTCTCCTCCGTAGAAGAAATTAGCTTTCACTCTTAAGGTGGCGGGTCGTTCATTGTCAGGAGTGAACCTACAAACCAGGTTTCGAAATCGTATGCGAACCACAAATACACACTCAAATTCAAGCTTAGCTGCATTGTAGCTATAGTACACATCGCACATCCTCATCCGCAAGCATCCATATCTAGTCGACCGATTTTCCTGTATGGAGGTAATGTCCTCAAGGACATGCGCCAGTTGAATAGATCCAGCTATTCTTTATAGGGTTCTACCATTCCAAGTGCATATTTTCAAATCATGTCCTTATAAGGTCGTAAACATTTTGAAGGGTTCTTTTCATCTTATTTTTTATTTTATTTGCTACAATTATACTGGTGGCGGGGTTCCGTATTTTATTCCTACTACCAGAAGTAATTTCAGCTGATCTTTCTGAATCGGACGATGAAGAGGAAACCGCCCAATTTGGAACAAAGGTTTTGGATTTTTTGTTAGACTAGAGGAACCATGGAGACATCACCCTCCTATTTGTACCCCCCTAGAAGACACCCCATGGGGTATAGAGCTTTTTTTAATGGCGGCCCTGATTCGATATATCGTAGATTCGTCATCAGGTACAAGTATCTTTTTATAGTACGACCGCTCTGGTCGGGGACTATTTAACTTACACATCTATAGACCGTTCAGCTATACGCCACCTGCTGAACACCATAGTAGCACGAGATTGCCTTATGAAAAAACATCCTTAATTCCATTTAATTAGTCATACATTTGTCAGTTTTTAGTCAATACTGCGACTACAAACATTTGTTAACAAACTTTACTGTTTTTTAAAAACGAGATTTCCACCACTGATAAACTATAAATTTAAATGACCTAAATTACAATTTTCCAGATATTTACTAAGCCTATTGTAGACATTAAAACAACACTTTAAGATTAGCAAATATTGTATACTTGGTTTATTTCTTCCCCTCAATTTATGATTTCCAAACTTAAGTAAAAGCCAATGTAGTTTATTTTTGCGATGGTAAATATTAAATTAAGCTTACATTGCGTGGGTTTCTCTACTGGATGGATAACCGAATAACGTCTGTGTCTGTGTGTGAATAAACATATTTCCACTTGGTGTAAAACAATAAATTTGTATAGAATGCGCGAGGTTATAAAACTGGTAATAAACTTGACTTAATTTGCATTGTCATGAAATGTTACACAGGATCACGCTCGCACTCCCTCATTCACAGAAGCCGCGCGAGGAGTAAGCGTGAATGTACGCGGCTACTCCCGGACTCCCAAGCAACTGCGACGACAAAATGATGACCATGGCTAGGGCCAAAAAAAAAAGAGCACACACAAATTTTTATGGTTCAATGTATGTGCGTGTGCGCGTGTAAGTGCGAGTGTTAAACAAAAAATATATGCTAAAAATTGTTATAATTTTTTATTACTTAATCTGTACTTTAACTTATAGATAGCGCCAGTGTAGAGGACCTCTAGCCGGGCACTCTTGGTCCACTGAGGGCGAGGGGAATGTGTAATGGTTGTAATGGCCATCGCAAAAATGAGGAAAAACAGCTGCATTTGGAGACTAATAAATAAGAATTAAAAAGTATGTACATACAGATATGTGTGTGCGTGTATGTGTTATATTTTAGGTTTCCCTCTGTTTCAGTGTTATTCAGGTTTTCAATGTGGACAATGTAAAACAGTAACAATGGTAGCAAGGTGTGGGCGAGGGATAAAGGGAGTCCACAAATGGATCTAAAATAATATAAACAGTGTCACGGAAACCTTTAATGGCAGTGGGCTAGCGACACAAGCTTAATTTAAAGCGGAGAAATTTGGAAAGTGATTCATAGAATTCGCACAAAAAGTACACAGATAATAGAGTGGGTGGAAAATCAGATTGAAGCATTTGCTCTTCAGGTTTATAGATTACGTGAAGAAAGTTTTCTGCAGCACAAACTTATGTTTTTTGGTGGTTGAACCTTAGAAGTTTTCCTATATTTTTTTTGTTGCGCCTTGTTGCCTTTCATTATGCTCCATTATATCTACATATGCCAATCTGTAGTACTGATGACTAACACAGTCCCCATATTAAAAGTCGCAATCAAAATTTATTATTTTGGTTTTAAGGAAATACATTTTTAACAGTAAAACAGGCAGTCGAACCGAAGCATAGAGAGACAAAAAAGCAGGCAAAGAGTATATTACAATCCAAATATAATGGATAAGTAACTGCTTAATTTTCAATTTCTTAAGAACTAGCTTTACAACATATTGTTAAATTTGCACCGAACAGGCAGACAATTAGAACTTAATGGTACAGCTGTATGTCAAAGCAGAAGTAATTATACGACTCCTGTGGGCCCGGCAATGCTTCGATATAACATGATGAAATATTAGAAGATAATTGGCTTGCTTACTTAGAGCGTTAAGTTAAAGCACAGACCTTGTACGTTTCTACGAAACTAACGACGTCTCACTAAGCGAAACTAAAAAAACCATCTGCAAATTCATATCGATAGCGTCAAGTTCATTCTGTATACAAATATTACCTTATATGTATAATCCTTTCAAAAATTTTCTCACGTTCCCTTCTGCCTAACGATCGGAAATATAATGTTCGTGTTAATATTCCTGCTAACCGAAAATACATATTTTTTTGGCTCTATGAAATAAGGCCCCAAGAAATAAGGCCCCAAAACAAAAATGAAATAAAGCCCAAAAATTTGTTCAGAAAACAACAACAGTGAAATTTGGTCTCTATGAAATAAGGCCCCAAGATATAAGGCCCCAAAACAAATCTGAAATAAAGTCCCAAAAATTTGTTCAGAAAACAACATTAGTGAAATTTGCGGGGTTATTTCATATTTTTGGGACTTTATTTTATTTTTGTTTTGGGGCCTTATTTCGGTATGAAATAAAGCCCCAAATTTCGTAAATAAAATAATTCCCTAATCCAGCAACTCTTATTCTCTGACATTATTAAAAGACGGTGGGGGCACGACTCTTAGTGAAATTTTCCGGAAAATATTTTTATCGAAGATTCTAAGCCTTGACCTCCCTCCAAAGTTGACATATAAACAGTTTTTCAAAATTGGCCAAAAATATCCCACACGGGTGGCAGCTAGGGGGTTTAAAATGTTCCGAGGAAATATTCCCCTGAATGTTTTAGTGTAGGCTCAAAAGACATGAAATACCTCTAATGTACTTTAATATACGATTTTTCATATTCTTTTAATCGACTTTTGACCAAAAAATTCAAACTTCAAACCACTGTAAAAAAATTTTGTGACGTAGTGCAGCAAAATGGAGTTTAGGGTTTTCTTACTGAGGTCAAATGCTATCGTCTGAAATTGGTTTGGTTCACCCCCGAGACAATGACCCACAAATTGTGTCATAGTGTTATCAATTGCCCAAATACGGCAATTCTGCTCATTGACGAATCCACCGAGGTTTAAATATGCCTCATCACTGAAGATGATTTTTTTCGAAAATTGATCATCCACCGTTGCCATTTCTTGCCACCATTCTGGCCATTGACGATGTTTGGAACGGTCAAGAGGCTTTATTTCTTGAGTCAATTGCACCTTGTAAGCGCACAAATGCAAGTCTTTATGCATAATGTTCAGCAACGACGAGCGTGAGAGGTGCAATTGTTGGGCACGACGACGAGTTGAGGTGGGCGGCTCTTTAGCCACACTATCGCGAACAGCAGCAATATTTTCTGCAGTACGAACTGTACGCGCATGCACTGGTGTTTTCACATCTCCTATATTCCTGGTTTGCTCAAATTTTTGTACGATTTTTCCGATTGTAAGCACATTTGGACGATTAAATTGACCGAAAAAAACGCAAGGTGAACGATATGCATTTTGATTTGAACGCCCATTTTCATAACAAGCCTGAATAACGAGTTGCTCGATTGTGTATATTTTCATAGTTCACATTGAGTTATTATGAAATTGAGAAATGTCAAATGAAATTCAGAAAAGAACTTGACGTGTAGTTGTGGTTCGCATTCAACATCGGCCCTTAAAATTTAACCACCCTTTATTATCGGTCTAAAGACAGTTTTGCCACAAGCCTTTGCCCACTGTTTGAGAATATGAAATTCGCCTGCAAATTTCAACCTGAAGTGCCGAGTACTTTCTTTGTGCAAATTTGTATCTTTCTAGGGCTTTAAAACAGTTAGGTCATGCCCCTTTCGCCCACTGAACCGAAATTAAAATGTCGTCTGCATATTCATGATCGTGTTGCCGTGTATTATCCGGGAATCAAATTTTTTCCCTCTAGGGCTCAAATACAGCTGATCCAAAATTAAAATGTAGTCTGTACATTCATATTCGTGTTGACAAGTACTCCCTGTGTACCAAATTGTATCTCCATAGCTATAAAATATAGTCTTGCCACGCCCACTCTAACCACTGATCCAAAATTTAAATTTCGTCTGCATATTCGTGTTATCGAGTACTCTCTGTGTACAAAATTTAACCTCTCTAGGGGTAAAATATAGTTTTGCCACGCCCCCTCCGCCCACTGATCCAAAAATTAAAATTTCGACTGCATATTCGTGTTATCGAGTACTCTCTGTGTACAAAATTTTATCTCTTTAGTGGTAAAATACAGTTTTGCCACGCCCCTTTCACCCACTAATCCGAAATTTAAATATTGTCTGCATATTCATATTCGTGTGGCCGTGTACTATCTTCTTCTTCTTCTTCTTTACTGGCAGCAACAACAGAAATTCATCTATCAGTAGCCGCACGTAGAAAACCATTCCAAGCGCTTCGGTCTTTTGCGCTCCGTAGATAGTTCGTCATACCAAGCTTACTTAACAGTTCCGTCAACTGGTCCATCCATCGGAGTTTTGGTCGCCCCCTCCTGCGCCACCCATCGAGTTTATTGCCGAAGACTTTTCGAGCCGGAGCGCATTCGTCCATTCGTACAACGTGTCCAAGCCAGCGCATTCGGTCTATTTGGACGCGCTTGACCACGTCGATGTCGTTGTACAGCTCATGATTTATTCAACGACGGTACTCGCCGTTCACGATGATGGGTCCAAATATTTTGCGGAGTATTTTTCTCTCGGAGACTCCCAGAATAGATTGATCCGCTTGTGTCATTACCCACGATTCTGCGCTGTAGAGCAAGACAGGTAGGATCAGAGTCTGGTAGAGCTGGATCTTTGTTCTTCGAGAGAGCGCTTTGTCATTGAATCGCTTGCTTAGCGCATAGTAGCAGCGGTTTGCGAACAATACTCGTGTTTTGATTTCGAGGCGGACATTATTATTTTTGTTTATGGCGGAGCCAAGGTAGACAAAATCATCTACCACTTCAAAGTTATAGGTGTTAACGTTCACGCAGCGTCCCAGACGAGTGGACTCTTTGTGCGTTGAAACAAATAACTTGCTTTTGTCCTCGTTTATCACCAGACCCACTTCAGCCGACTGCTTTTCAATGCTCGAAAAAGCCATAGTAACATCTCGCAATCCACGTCCAATAATATCTATATCATCAGCATACGCGAGCAACATGTGGCTTATGTTAAATATAGTGCCATTCCTGTTTACTGCTGCTTTCCGCATGATCATCACCATTACGATGTTAAAGAGATCGCAGGACAGACTATTGCCTTGTCTAAAGCCTCACTTGGTAGAAAATGGCTCTGACAGATTTTTGCCAATTTTCACTGAAGACTTCGTGTCAGTCAGTGGCATCCCGCAGAGTCGAATTAGTTATGCGGGGATGCCAAACTCAGCCATAGCATCCAACAATTTCTGTCGTATCGGACTGTCAAATGCAGCTTTATAATCGATGAACAGATGGTAGGTATCGATCTGCATTTCTTGGGTCTTCTCCAGGATTTGTCGTAGCGTGAATATCTGGTCGGTGATGGATTTACCAGGTCTAAAGCCACACTGCTAAGGTCCAATCAGGTTCGCCAGAAGGGGCATTAGTTTTTCACATAACACACTATACAGGACCTTGTATGCGATGGGTAAAAGGCTAATCCCGCGATAGTTGGTACACACACTAGGATCGCCTTTCTTAAGCACGGGACATAGGACACTCAGATTCTAATCATCGGGCATGCACTCCCTGAGCCAAATCGTGTTTATGAGCTAGTGCATGCATGTTACCAGGTCATCGCCGCCGGCTATAAAAAGCTCTGCCGGCAGTCTATCGGCTCCCGCAGCTTTACTATTTTTAAGCCGCGCAATTGCCGTGCTGATCTCGTTTTGGCTCGGTGGTGGACAGTCTACTCCATCGTCGATGATTGGTGCGATTTCGTTACTTATTCTGCCTTCGGGAACGAGAAGAGATTGAAAGTGTTCCCTCCATATTTGCAGCACACTCTGAGTGTCCGATTTCCGTCTCTGTCCTTACAGGTGGGGATCCCTGTTCCAAAACCTTTACTTTTTACCTTTTGGTAGAACTTTCGGGCCTCACCTCTATCCCTGTAGTTTTCGATATCCTGGCTCTCTCTTTCAAGGCAGTTTTGCCATGTATGCAGCATCCATTTCCTCAGACATTTCGCGACATTCATCATCGTACCAGGGCTTGTCTGAGCGTGGTTTTTCATAACCCAGGTCGGTTGTTGCGGCAGTGGTCATAGAATTCGCAATATGCTGCCACTGCATGTCGGGAACATCAGAACTAGGGGGATTTGTATGGAGTAATTGAGAGTGTTGGTTGGAGTAGGCATTGGCTATCTCAGTGGTATGCAGCTTTGAGATGTCTAGCTTCCTTTGCGTTTGATTACGAATGTTTTTAGCTCTACTTAATCGTGTGCGTACCTTGGCTGCAACTAGGTGGTAATCCGAGTCGATATTTGCACCGCGCATCACACGCACGTCCATAACGCTTGAGACATGCCTTCCATTAATTACCACGTGATCAATCTGATTTCTTGTATTTTGATCGGAAGATATCCAGGTTGCCTTGTGGATATCTTTATGCGGGAATCTGGTTCCACTCACAACCATGTTTCTTGCCGACGCGAAACTTACCAGTCTGAATCCGTTATCGGAGGTGTTGTTGTGTAGACTGAATTTTCCGACTGCTGAACCAAGAGCATCTTCCCCTCCTATTTTAGCATTAAAATCTCCCAGAACAATTTTAATGTCATGTGCATGGCAGCGGTCATATATATCCTCCAGGCGCTCATAGAATGCATCTTTGATGTCATCGTCTTTGTCTTCCGTCGGGGCGTGTACACAAATCAGCGTAATGTTAAAATATTTCGCCCGGATGCGAATGGTGGCTTACTGGGTTAAACCGCGAGACCAGATGTCGAAGTCTCTTGCCGACTATGAAACCACATCAAAATTCGTGTCTTTCTGCATGGCAGCTGTAAAAGATGTCACAGTTCTTCCGTCGTGTGCATCCCTGTCCCGTCCATCTCATTTCCTGCATGGCGGTGATGTCAGCCTTGTATTTGTCGAGGACATCCGCCAGTTGGATTAAGGCACCATCTCTGTATAGAGTTCGGACATTCCAGGTGCATATCCTTAAATCATGGTCCTTATATCGTTTGCGGGGGTCGTCAACATTTGGGGGGTTCTTCTTTTTCCTTTTCTTCGTGTTTTCATAATAGATTTTGTTTAAAGAGAGTGGCTTATTAGGCCACCGCTCCCGATCCTAGTTTCTTGGGGCTGCCAAAGCCACTAAGAGAGCCTGTGTTGAGCTTCAGGAACTTCTGTTACCTAGTTCCTAAGACGCATCGGTGGTAACATGCCGATTAGGTTACTCAACATTTCGCCTTCTAACTTTAGCTTAGTAGTTAGCTGCTTGGACAGTGCCACAAAGGAATCGCTTCTGGTCACTCCCAAGTGAGTGTACTATCTAGATTTCGTATTTTAGCTTTTTAGGTCTAAAATATAATTTTGCCACGCCCACATCGCCCACTGATCCAAAATTAAAATTTCATTTAAAATACTCATATTCGTGTTGTCGTGTACTTTCTGGGTCCCAAATTGTATCTCTCTAGGGCTAAAATAAAGTTTTGTCACGACCACTCTACTCCTAAATATATAGCTTACGGTAATTACTCTTTAGTATACAATACTCTATAGTATATAATATATGACTACCAAATTTCGTTCAAATCAGTTCAGCCCTTAGGCTTGATAGAGCTACAAACAAACATACAAACATTCACATTTATACCCCTTCAGCACGCGAACGAACGGAGGAAGGGTATATTAACTTTTTTTGTTCTATTTGTAACGCCCATAAGGAGGCGTGGTAGCTATGACAAAATAAACATATAAGTGATCCGCGTCGAATTCTGAGTCGATTTATAAATGTCCGTCTATATGTACGCTTGTCCGTCTGTCCCCGCCATTACAGCCGTAGTTTAAGGATATCAAGCAGAAATCTGAAACAAAGCGGAGGTTAAGTTCTTAGATGAGACCGATTGGGCAAAAACTACTATCAATTGCCATTCAAGTATCTGTTCTTTTAATGGAGGTTAAGTTCTTAGATAAGCAGGATCGGTCAAAAATTACTCTCATACAAATTGTCCCTTTTGGGGGTGTCTCCCTGCGATTACAGTCGCAGTTTAAGAGCTATCGAGCTGAAATATGGTATGCAAGCTTTTATGCTCTAAGCTGAGGTTATGTTCTAATATGTCCATGAGAATTATTATATAAGCTTCTATCCTCTAAGCAGGGATACTATTCTCTTCTCCCATACACACTCTCCCTTTTTAGGGTCTTCGTCTGCTTCTACCCGCAATTATAGATTTAATTAAAAAGCTTTTAAGCAGAAATTTAGTGTACAAGCTCCTATCTTGCTGTTAAGTTCTAAGATGAGCAAAATCGGACAAAAACTACACCCACCCCCCATACAAATTTCCACTTTCTAGTGATGTATTTCTATGTCATATAAACAATTAAAGCCCAGTATTTGACATATCAGTAAAAAATATTAAAAAAAAAAAATAGAATGTAAGAGGTTAAAAGTAACGTCCACCTATCAATCATACTCAAAACTTACAAACGGTGAAGGATATTTGATCTTTGGCATAGCCGAGGATAATTATTTTAGTAGTTTTAAACTTAATTCATATTTCTTCAGTGGATCACATTAGATTGAGTCACCGGTTGCTACCGGCAACACTTTAGTCCAAATTTAACGTATGTACTACTATTGCTTTCCATTTTCGTATTTCGTCATTTTTATTAGCGAATGAGGTACTGAATCAATTGGTTTACTCCAACCATGCGGAAACTACTTCAATACTTATTAAAGAAACTTTTTTTATACCATTTTGCTTGAGTGGCGTTGGACTAACATCCGGTACTTTTGCATTACCCTCATTTATATACATTTCACAACTCATCTCTAGTGGTGTAAGTAAGAGTGCCGTGCCTTCACATAAAAACATAAAAACACGCATTCATATAAGCCTCCATACTTCCGCAGTGTTAATTAATCAGACGGTATTAACACTCGCTACAACAGCTACAATAAAAACAAAACAATAGCAAATCCATAAAGGACCCAACTGCGGCAGAGGATAATGTGAAAAAGAACAAAAATTCTAATAACAAATTCGAAAACTCCAAGCAGAAAATATCTATATGTATATATATGTTTTATATATACGTGCATATAAAAATAGTGAAATACACAAAACTTTGAGTATTAGTCATACTGAGTTAAGATATTTTACATATTAACAATTTAGACAAAGAACTTGTTACTAGAGCTTACTAGAGACTAGTAGGCAATTTTTCTAATTTCAACAGTTTGGTGTGTCATCTTCCCTCAAGGTGAGTTTTAGCCTAGCTATACACTTTATATCATACTAATCTTCCTCGTAACTACATTATATGCAAAACTCTGTTTCACTAACAGTTGAATCGGTCTAATGTGCATACACTCCGCCCGCATCCCTGATAACACGCGCGCAAATTTTACTCTTGTTGTCCTGTTGATCCTCACACATATAACAAAAAAAAAAAAAAACAGCAACATCACATGACAATTCTAAATGAGTTTGGCTGGCGTTGCCAATAGAATATATTTTTGTGGGTGTTTGGTTTTCCACTTCAAATATCTCGAAATAACGTATCCTGTGAATACTACCGTCGCGATTCTTTTTTTTTTTGTTTTAAGGTCACACAATTATATTGAAAAAATAACATATATCGTGTAGGTTTTGCTCCCTTTAGCACAACAATTGCGACAACAAGAACAATGCCGCCCATATAATACAGTTGCACAAAGTTGTGTGATCTACTTATATGAAAACCAAAGGAAAAAATTAACAGGAATTAAATGAAATGTATTTATGTGGGTCTCGCAAATGGCGTACAAAGTACTAAATGGATTTTTGTGATTTTATTTTGGTATACGCTTGAATTAACGCAATGTTTAATTAAAGGTTATTACCTCTAACGAGTGCACTACAGTGGCTAACAATCGCTACAAATATAGTCACAAATTTGTGACTGTGAGCGAATATATACTAAGGATTCAAAAGGCAACAAAGGCACGAATTTAGCACTTGATGAAACATGAACAACGATATACGAAATACCAAACAGGTCAACAAAATCTAGATGGACCACACGCAGGGCGCTCGGATCAAAAATATATGTGATGTTCTGAAACATGTAATCCCTATTCCCTATTAACATTATGAATGTGAATGTTTGTTTGTTTGTGGCTCAATCACGTCTTAGCGGGTGAACCGATTTCAAGGAAATATGGAAGGCAATTGGTTACCGTATGGAAATTACCGTAGGCTATATATTCTTTTTATATTTTTAACCCTATGTGCGGAGAAACTGCGAAACCTTTTTATAGAGCTAGAATGATATAATTTGATACCCAAATAGTACTAGGAAAATATGTAAACGAAATTTTAACTTTGGATCAGTGGGCGGACTGGGCATGGCAAAACTGCCTTTAAGCCCTAAAGAGATAAAATTTCAAACCCAGATAGAATACGACAACAAGGATATGAATATGCAGATCACATTTTAATTTTGGATCAGTGGGCGGCGCAGGCGTGGCGTAACTGTTGTTGTTGTTGTTGTAGCAGCATATGTGTCTGTTTGTTTATCCTGCGTCGTTGTTTTCCGCTGCACTTGTATCCAGGCCAAGGAAGGAAGCTACTTCCACTGGGTGGGTCCAAAGAGACCTGGGAACAAGGAGAGTTGGATTGGCTGGGCAGTTAAAGAGGTGTAGCGTGTCGTGTGGTCCTTGGTTGCAGGCTGGGCAGACGTTCGACGTATTGCCGTCAATTCTTGCCCAATATGAATTGAGGCGGCTACACCATCCGGATCTTAGTTGGGCCAAAACAACTCTCGTCTGCCGCGGTAAAACCTCTTCTTCCGAAGCCACTGATGGAGGGTGATCTCCGAGCACGACATTCACTCTATAGTTGTTTACTGCTTCCAAGACTTCGTCCGAGTGAATGTCTGCTAATCCTGCTTGATATGCGCTTTGATCTAGAGGCTCTCTCTTGTAGCGCTGGATCTCACGCTCTAGATCATGAAGGTCTTTCCTGACCTGCCTGGGGGAGGGAGCCTATCCATAAGGTGGTGGTTGGGATGGCTGGTCCGATAACAACCAAGCAAGTACTGCTTCGACAAAAGGAAATTATGTCGTCGCACGGGAATGACCTTCGTCTCCTCATGTAGGTGATCCACAGATGACATGAGGAGGCACCCTGTCGCAGTTCTCAGGGCGGCATTTTGGCATATCTGCAGGTTCTTCCACTGCGTCTCGCTCACGTTCGGTGACCACACTGGAGCTGCGTAGTTCACCACAGACCGACCTATCGCTTTGTAAGAGGTCAACAAGGTTTCTTTGTCGGTTCCCCAAGAGCTGCCGGCAAGCGACTTGAGGACCTTGTTCCTACTTCTCATCTTATTGCAGATAGCTGTGGCGTGCGCGTTGAATCTGAGCAGACTATCAAATGTGACACCAAGGACCTTGGGGTGGTTGGTGGTCGGAATTGTTGTGCCATCGACTATCACATTGAGCTGCTCCTTCACTTGCGCTGTCCATGCGGTGAACAGTGTGGCCGATGATTTGGTGGCGGAAATTTTCATCCTTCTCGCAGCGAAGAAATTGGCAATATCAGCGAGGTAGGCATTCAACCTTCCACAAATGTCATCAGTCGAGGGGCCCGACGCCAATATCGTACAATCATCGGCATACGATACTATATTTACGCCGTCAGGTGGTGGTGGAATTGCAGAAAGGTAGAGGTTAAACAGTGCCGGAGATATCACCCCACCTTGGGGAACTCCCTGTTTCACTCTACGGGGCTTGGACTTTCTATTTCTGAATTCCACGTATGACTGGCGTCCACACATGTAGTTCACGATCCAACGTTTCAAATAGTTCGGGAGGGACGTGTTGGCGATGTCCTCGAAGAGCGTGGCGTGATTTACTGTATCGAAAGCCTTCGATAAATCAAGCGCCACGAGGACCGTCCTGTCACTGGGCTTATTCTGGTTGAGACCGCGACTTATTTGTGTGGTGATGGCGTGTAAAGCAGTGGTAGTGCTGTGCTGCTTACGGAATCCATGCTGATGATCGGCAATTGGGAAATATCCTGTCAGGCTCGGGAGGATTAGCGCCTCAAGTGTCTTGGCTACTGGCGAGAGGAGAGAGATGGGCCTGTATGATTCTCCTTTGCTCGCGTCTTTGCCAGGTTTCAGTAGCGGGACCACTCTACCCATTTTCCAGGCCTCGGGTACTACCAGAGTGGTCAGGGACAGATTGAGGACATAAGACAAATATTCGACTCCCGGTATGCCCAATTGTTTCAACATCAACATGGATATTCCGTCGGGGCCTAGCGCTTTTGATGCCTTTGCGCTGTGGATGACATCTGCAACTTCTCCAACTGTAAATTGTGGTGGTGCTTCTTCGACTCGGAGAGCATGAATACGTCGCATTACTCTCCTTTTCGCCATGTCACTCTCGGGGTGCTCAACAAATTGACGGTTAAAATAACACGCGCACCTCTTTGGGTCTGTCACAGTGGTGGCACCAAATGTGATGGCCGTTCGGTCTTCTCTCCTTCTTGGATTCGAGAGTGACTTAACCGTTGCCCACAATTTACTGATACCGGAACTTAAATTGCAGTTCTTCAAGTGCTCTAGCCAAAGGTTCCGCTTATATTCGTCGACCATCTTACTAATTTCTAGGTTCAGTTCACTGAGTCTAGGATCAGCAGGGTTGGCCGTACGAATTCCATCACGCTCGTCTGCGAGTCCCGCTGCCACTGCTGGGAAGTTAGGTCGTATCTCGGGTATTCGACCAGCAGGGATAAAGCGAGCGGCCGCTGCGCGTATGATGTTTCGGAAATTTTTCTCAGCAACCCGAACATCTGAGGGTATGGGTAGAGCACTGAAGCTGTGGTTGGTGAATTCTCTGAACCCGTTCCAGTCCGCTTTCTTATAGTTCAAGAAAGTACGGCGTTCAGAGATGATGTAATCGGCTGGTCTATCAATGGAGAGGATTATGGGGAGATGGTCTGATCCAAGTGCAATGACGGGCTGCCAGGTAACGTCATTGATCAGACCCGGCGAAACTATGGTGATGTCTGGCGAGCTGCTGCAGTCACCCATAATCCGTGTGGGGGTATCCTCATTCGCTTTGCAAAACGTTGAGTCATCGATTTGCTCGGCCAAAGCTGTTCCTCTATGGTCATTGGCTAGGAGAGAATGCCAGAGTTCATGGTGGGCATTAAAATCTCCTAGGACCACGCGGTTATTGCCCTGGAGCAATGGGCTGATGTCAGGCATATAACGCGGAGGACAGCTGCCAATCGGCGGTATATATACGTTGTACAGCTCTATCTCGGCAGTCCCGGACTCAACTGCTACCCCCATACATTCAATGTATGGGTCTCTAGAGTCAAGCTCAGGCGAGATAGGTCTGTACTGCACAGAATGGTGCAATAGGAAGGCCAATCCCCCACCTCCATTTCTGGTGCGATCCTTTCGAAGCACGTTGTAACCTTGACAACTGTGCAAGCTGCAGGTGTCGGTCAGCTTAGTTTCCTGGATCGCGGCGACCTTGATGTTTCTCCGATTCATGAAATCCACTATCTCGCCGATTTTGCCACGGAGACCATTGCAGTTGAATTGCAAAAAGGTTGCACGATCAGGGGTTGGTACAGCAATATGTGGTGTTAATTGAGGTGTTGGTTGCTGTATGAGCTGGTATTGCTGTGAGGGAGATTGCGGTGGTGTCCCGTAGATCGAAGAGGTAGACGACGTAGACGACGAGGGCGACGACGAAGACGACTGCGAGTCTTGGGACAGACTGCGGGATACGGAGGCACAGCAAGCAGCAACGTAATCCTGGCAATACTCCCTTAGGTGGCTGAGGCCAGAGCAACCCCTGAAGTGCACCCACTCCATGCATCGGTTACACCTTACTGATGTTGAACGGTGATGGAGGAGGTTTCTGCAGACGGAGCAGAAATATTGTGTAGGTCCGGGGTTTTGTTCAGTCCCGGCACGGACCAACAGAATGCGGAGCAGACACTCCGGGATGTGCCTCTCCCAAGGCAAAAAGATAAACAAACATATAGGGACACATAGTACTGAGGTGGCAGCCCCTGGCCGAAGAATTGCTGCTTCGGGTCAATCCGGTACAAAGAACCGGCTGCCGTGGGATTGTAACTGTATTTTAGTCCTAGAGAAATACAACTTGATACCTAGATATTACTCCGCAACACAAATATGAATATGCAGATGAACTTTTAACTATCAATCAGAAGACGACGGAGGGGTCGTGTCAAAATTATAAATTTTTACGAAAATAGTACTCAACACTTCCGGTTTAAATGTGCAGAGATGAAAATTAGAGAGATGAAATTTGATACAGAAATAGTACTCAACGACACGAATATGAATATGCACACGAATTTTCAGATTTGGATGAATGGGTGGAAGGGGCGTGGCAAAAGTGTATTTTAGCTCCAGAGAGATAAAATTTGTTACACAGATAGTACTCGGCACTTTAAATTCTAATTTGCAGACGAAATTATTATTCTCATTCAGTGGGCGAAAGGGGCGTGACAAAACTGTATTTTAGACCTAGAGCGATTATTTTGGATACACAGATAATACCCGATACCAAAAAGTACAATTTAATTTGTAAAAAAGTAAATTTATTATACTAAAAAGTACATTTATTGTACCATAAAGTACAATTTATTGTACAAAAAAGTTATATTTTTGTACAAAAAGTACACTTATTGCACCAAGAAGTAAATTTATGGTATTTAAAGGTATTTTCATTGGTACCAAAACGTACAATTTGTTGTACTAAAAAGTACAATTTGTTGTATTAAAAAGTGGAATTTTTTGTATCAAAAAGTACTATTATTGTACAAAAAGTAAAATTATTGTACCAAGAAGTACATTTATGGTATCAAAAAGTACTTCATTGGCAAAAGTATAATTTATTGTACCAAGAAGTACATTTACAGTACATTTATGGTACAAAAAAGTACTTTTATTGTACAAAAAGTAATATTTAGTGTACAAGAAGTACATTTGTTGTACCAAAAAGTACAGTTTATTGTACAAAGAAGTACTATTATTGTACAATAAGTACAATAAATTGTTCAAAAAGTAAATTTATTGTACTAAAAAGTACATTTATTGTACCAAAAATACCATTTATGGTATCATAAAGTAAATTTGTTGCACCACAAAGTACACTGTATTGTACAAAAAGTATTCTTTTATACTTAAAAGTACATTTATTGTATTAAGAAGTCGTATCATGTTTATTAGATGGTGCATACGCTTTGCCAGCTCTTATTGTTTTCAAGCCGTTCTGACCGCCTTCTTGGTTCTGTGTAGGACAATCATCGATGATTTGTGATGTTGTCATTGGTGCTGTCTTCGGGGACCGGCCATGGCATGATGGCTAGAACACGCGATTACCATGCAGGAGATCCATGGTTCGATTCCTGGATTCAGCCATCTACATTTTTTTCATTGCCGGTCCCCTCGATGTTTTCGACAGAAACTTCGCAGTATATCTAGTGCCGAGTCAATCGGTACGTCTAGTAAAAGTTCTTTAAACAGTGACGTTCACAGAAAAAAATTACGACAAAATAGTTGTCATATTGAATACCATTTCGTCAATACAATTAAATATTTAATTAAAAAGACGCAAACAACCAAAATTGTAAATACAATAAACAGTTTTGTTATAGTTACAATTTGTGTATTTTAGTTAAATTTGAAAAGTGGTTGAAAATTTGTCAATATGACAATTTACAAACATGTTCAATTGGAAAAGTTGTTATAAATCAAAATTGAATGCTAACAATAATATTAAATTACTTAACAACAGTTGTGTTTTTTTTCTGTGTTCACATTTGTCGATGAACTAGTAGGTGCCGTTAGTTGCGAATCTTAAAAACAGAAAAGCGTGTTAATTCACAATAACGCGAGATCCTATCTCATACCTCATTTATGGGGAGTAAATGAAAATGGAAATAAGTGATGCATTCAGGAACAAGCAGTGTACAAAAGTATTTCCTCTATATTGACAGGATACTCTCTATCCTTACAGGTTGGAAACCCTGTTTCAAAACTAATGCTTTTAAAATGATGGGTACAACTTTCGAGCTTCATTTTATCCCTGTACTTTGCGATATTCCGGCTAACTATTTTCTTTCATAGTCTCTTTTTTGGCGTGAAAAGGCATTTTCGTCTTCCACCTCTCACATTATATCGTTTCGCCACAACACAGCACTTATAACCATTGGCTGCAGTTTTGCCTTGTATGCAGTTTCCTTAACCTAGTACTATCATTGCGTCAGTGGTCATGGCATTCGCAGTATGCTGTATCGGGTGCATCAGACTTAGGAGCGTATGTTTGCAGTAATTAAAAGAGTTGGTTGGAATAGGCATTGGATGTCTCGGTGGCAAGCAGCTTTGTGATAGCTAGCTTTCCTTTGTGTTTGTTGATGAGCGTGTTTTGCACTACTCACTTACTACAAAAACTAAAACAAAGTGATTTCTATATTTTTCTATAAATTTATATAATACGCCATAAAGTTATCGCCTGGATACAGGAAATTTTTTTAATTTAAGTAATTAAAACATCATAACGCACATATTAATCGTAAAGTGATTGAATTCCCTGTTAAATGTATTTAACCATACTAAACAATAATAATATGATCTAAAATATAAAGTAAACATAATTACTAAGATATGAATTATATCTGATTTAGCATAGATTTGTACGAATTCACGGTCAACTGCATACACCTCAAGCTTATCCTATCAAAAAATTTTCATTTTATTAATATTATACATTTGATTGAACGATTATGTAGGCTTATGTAGCAAGTTTGTACTAAGTTTCTGATATTACAACTAACTAATTGAATATTTTGTTAAGTGGCCAATTAAAAGATTATTACACAATGTCTTATCTGCTACGTAAGAGGGTGGGTGGTATGTGTGTGTGTGTGTACATACATATGGACATAAAATGATTCTATAGAAAATTAAACAATTTCAATTAGATATTTAATATACATTTATTTTTCAAAGGCATATCAATTATTATTATCGTACATAAATGTTAATATGTATTGTAAGATGATACTAGTGTACTGAGTGCATTACATCCTACGGAGTTTCAATTGGGAAATATCTGATTGAAATTATTTAAATATTGCTTAAGCGCAGATTATATACAACGATAATCATGGAAATCAAGGATTTAAATTTGAATTTTAAAAAGAGTTTCTCCAGAAGAAGTTGTGCCATCATTCCACGGTCTGCCCCTTCGTGTATATCACAATATGTTACAAACACAATGACAAACCTTAATATATCAACATCATATAACGCAACATCTTAATATTCTATTCATGACTATAAGTATTTGTCTTTTGGTTAATCTTATTTGCACATATTTGTGTAATCTTTTGTACAAATAAAAATGTAATTGTTATCATTAACAAATTTAATATTTATACAGACAAATAATTGCATGTATATGTTATGTATTTACATTACATATTCAAGCAGTAAGCAACTGAAGAGCTGACTTGTGTCATGTTATAATAGAATTATATATATATAACACAAAAGTTTTATATAATATTAAAATGCAAAATTGAAAAGATTCCTTATTTGCTATGAGAATAAAAGTTAATTTCATTATTAAACAAAAAAATATGTATTAAGACAGTTTGATATTATTGTTTAACAACTCACACTATTTGTTTTCGTGTTGTATTACACAGTACAACACATGATTTTGGGACTTAATTCTGAGAACTGCACGTGAAAGTAGCCCCAAAAAGAAGAAGTTCTGCATCATTTGTTTTGCCAAGTTACATGCCATTATAATATAATATCGATTTGAAGTTAGTAAGTATCGTATAAGGGATTTTTTCACGTTTTAAGCTCTTTTGTTATATTGTTATATGTTGGCGTATGATTATCATAAGTAATATTCCACGTAAGTCATACGCCACGGAGTACAACAGTTTTATTGTAACTGCTACAAAATGAAGCTTGTTCAAAATAATTTTATGAAGGGAAATTTGAAACTGTTGCTTATGTAGGGAAACGTTATATGAATAGATTAAAGGAATTGGAATTTTTAAATTTATTAAATTTGTTTCAGCTAAATCGGACTAGTGGTTCTCGAGTTATGTCAAAAAAAAGAGCCTAAAACGTGACAAATTCACCTATACGATACTTACTAACTCCAAATCGATATTAAATTATTATGGCATGTAGCTTGACTCAGAATTGATTCCCAAATCAGTTAGTTGAAAAATGTTGCACTGTGTTATAATTATAATACTACTATATACATCTACTTAAACAAGTTTTATCCCTCTTAAGGCTAATTGTTGATAGTGACTTTTTAAACCATACAACGATCGGTTCTATTACCAGTTCGTATACGTAACCCACCTCATACTGCTCATTATTCATACGATACCGGCTCCTTCACTTATCAGCGATTGCGTCTTTTCATTAAATGATCCCAGGAACATTTAATATTGAAACATTTCCCTGAAATCTATAGTTTTATTAACTAAGTACAATATAAGAGTATATAGTTTATTGATAAAATTCCTCTAACAGTTTTTGTTATTTAAACACATGCTACACCTTGTGGCAACATTGATTTGCTAAAAGCTAAACCAACAAATGTTTTCATAAATTTTAGTTCCCTTGAGTACTCGAGTATGTAGTAGGAAATGGGCACAGCAACCATCTGCTGCCATAAACTCGAAATCTAAATATTTAACATATGGACACTTCCTTTCATACATAATTAATTAGAAATTATTCTAATAAGTTCTATGGTACGTTTTTCATGCCGGAATCTTAAACAGGTATTAAATTATGCAGCACATGTATACATAACAAGCTGTGTGACTGTGTGCGTTGCTTCAAATGCATAGAGACCAAATGTAAATATACACTTATATGTACAACAGAGCATAGTTTGTATTTTGTGTACAGAAATAAATTAATGAAGGTATAGAGTAGTATGTACAATTTGATAACAAATTCTCTGCAGACACTAAACAAAGTCACAGAATTCGATAACAATAGTGTTCTTATGCGTATATGCAGTATTCAAATCATTTTACGGATATGCTGTAACCAATTGGGGAGTCGGCCAGTTAGTTGACTCATCTTGTGTAGTATGTAACATTTGTATGATACCACTTAGAGTACTTAGTACTGCAGCCAGGATAAGAAGAGTACAAAAGTCACGTTAGAAAAGGTAACATTTATAAATTGTTGCAATGTGCACAGACATCAAAGCCGCAACTTAAGTAAAAGTTTTGTAATTGTGTAATGAATGTAGTGTGGTAGCAAAAGTACAAGTGTATTGTAATCACATCGGAAATACACTGAAACAATACTATAGCTAATCGAAGACATTTGACAAGTAAAAACAACGCCTTACAAAAAATGGAACGAACGAAATTATTAAAATTTACTACATAAAATGGTGAAAATCTTGCAGTCACAGTTCCCATAACTAAAGCATTTTTTGGTCGTCGTGAAGCACGTTGTCGGACCGCAATACAGAAATTGGTGGAAAAATTCGAGCTGTTGGGACAAGTTAGTGATGTGAAGAATAAATCCCGTACGCGTCGCTCAAGAACAACTGAGAATATCGCTGCTGTAGCCCAAAGTGATGAAGAAAAGCCATGTCTGTACATTCCTCGTCGTTCTTTGGAATTGGCTATTCCACAAACGTCATTACACCGTATTTTGCATAAAGACTTGGGTCTTAAGACTTATAAAGTTCAGTTGCCACAAGAACTCCACCGGCCGATCATCAACAACTTCGTGTCTTTGCTGATTGGGTCCTTGAAATGCATGAAAACGACCCGGAATTCCATTGAAAAATCTTCTTGACTGATGAGGCCCATAACCACCGCGGTAGCTACGTCAACAAGCAAAATTGTAGCATCTGGGGCTCGGAAAACCCAAGAGTTATTGTTGCGAAGGCTCTCCATCTTCAAGGTGTGACTGTTTGGTGCGGTTTATGGTCCGGCGGGGTCATTGGACCTTATTTATTCGAAAATGAGGTTGGATCAACAGTTACGGTGATTGGATTGCGCTATCGAGAAATGATTAATGATTTTTGATGGTCTGAGTTGGATGGTATTGATCTGTACAACGTTTACTTTCAACAAGACGGCGCTACGTGCCACACAAGCAACGAAACCATTGATCTTTTACTGAAAAAGTTTCCCGACCGTGTTATCTCTCGAAGAGGTGATCACAATTGGCCACCGAGATCTGGTGATTTAACGCCTTGCGATTTATTCCTTTGGGGCCAAGTAAAAGATCAGGTCTACACCAACAGCCCAGCGTCGGTTCAAGACCTCAAAGATAAAATTCGTGAGTCTATTGAGGACATAGGGCAACCACTTTGCGATTTGGTAATGGAAAATTTCATGAAAAGCATATGGTCCTGTAAGCGTGCTCGTGGTGGCTGGTTGGCTGATGTTGTTTTTCATTATTAACGGCATACCATCCTCTTTAGTATGAAATAAACATCCTATCAATTATCTAAAAAAAATTACATTTTTACTTTAAATAAAAAAATAAAACCTCTTATTGCAAAACACTTTAAAACCCTTTATGAAAGGTGCGGTTGTTTTTTGTTTGATCTTGCTAGAAGCTTCCATATCAAATTTTAGTTCGATATTTCCTTACCTACGGCTGTAATCGAGGTGGCAGTTAGATGGATACCCCAAAAAGGAGGAAAATAACTCCGCTAAGAGGATAGAAGCTTGCATACCAATCTTCAGCTCTAAAGCTCCTTAATTAACTACGGCTAAAATCGCGGGACGGACCCAAAAAAAAAAGGAGATTGCATGGGAGGTGGGAGTAGTTATTGATCGATCTTTCTCTACTTAGAGCTAAAGCTTAGAGGATGTTAGCTGGCATTCTAAATTTCAGCTCTATATCTCGTAAACTACGGATGTAATCGTGAGGAGGACGAGGATTGATCATGTGGTATTTAATGGAAGCATGTCTCAAGCGTTATCCTCGTACGTATGATACGAGATGCAAATATTGAGTCGGATTACCACATAGTTGCAGCCCAGGTACGCACACGATTATGTAGTACTAAAACACTAGTAATCAAACGCAAAAGAAGCTAGACATCACAAAGCTGCATACCACCGAGATAGCAAATGCCTACTCCAACCAAATCTCTCAATTACTTCAAATAAACCTTCCTAATTTTGGTGTTCCCGACACACAGTGGCAGTGTAATGCGAATTCTATGACCACTGCCGTAACGACCGTACTGGGTTATAAAAAACCACGCTCAGACAAGTCCTGTTACGGTGATGAATGTCGCGAAGTGTCTGAAGAAATGGATATTGCAAAAAAGGCAAAACTGCAGCCAATGGCAACGCTTGCGGTAACAGGGCGTTATAATGAGAAGAGAAGGAGATGAAACGCCTATTCAGACAGAAGAAGTGTCTATGGAAGGAAATGGAGAACAAGGATATCGAAAAATACAGGGAGTGAGGTGAAGCCCGCAAGTTCTACCAAAAAGTTTGAAACAATGGTTTTAGAATAAGGATCCCCACCTGTAAGGACAGAGGCGGAAATCTGGTCACGGGCACTCAGAGTGTGCTGCAAATTTGGAGGGAACACTTTCGATCTCAATTCGTTCCCGAAAACACGAAATCACACCATTCATAGACGACGGAGAAGATTGCCCATCACCGAGACAAAAAGAGATCAGCACAGCGATCGCAATGATAAAAAAAAATAAAGCTGTGGGAGCTAATGGACTACAGGCAGAGCTTATGAAAGCCGGCGGCGATGAACTGGTAATATGCATGTCTTTATCTACCAAGCGAGGCTTTAAAGCAGTCTGTCATGGGATCTATGGGACCGGCTGTGGCATGGTGGTTAGAACATGCGACTGCAACTTAGCTGGAGATCCGTGGTTTGACTCCCGAATCCAGTCATCTACATTTTTATTTCATTGCCGGCCCCCTCGATGCTGTAGACAACAACTTCGCAGTATAGCGTCGAGTCAATCGGCATGTCTAGTAAAAACTTCTTAAACTAAGACGTTCGCATTCGTCGATAAACAAGTAGGTGCCGTTCATTGTGAATCTTAAATAGAAACCGTGTTATTTCACAACAACGCGAGAAGTTATCCCTTACCTCATTTTTGGGGTGTAAAGGCGTTCTTCTTGCAGAAGGCTGCAGTAAATACTAGTGGTACGGTCTTTAATAAAAATCAAATGCTGTTCGCGTATGCCGATGATATACATACAATAGGTCGAGGACTGCGGGATGTTACTGTGGATTTTTTAAGCATTAAAAAGCAGTCGGCAGAAGTAAGTCTGGTGACAAATGAGGACAAACCCAAGTAATTTGTTTCAACGAACAAAGAGTCTACTCGTCTGAGACGCGGCCTGAACGTTGACAACTACAACTTTGAAGTGGTAGATGATTTTGTCTAACTTAGCTCTGCCGTAACCAAAAATAATAATGTCAGCTCGACGTCAAGAGACGAGTATTGATGGCAAACTACTGACACTATGCGCTAAGCAAGTGATTTAACGGCAAAGCCCTCTCTTGACAAAGATCCAACTCACTGATCACTGATCCTATCTGTCTTGCTTTATTGCGCAGAATCCTGGGTAATGACGCAAGCGGGTCAATCTGTTCTTGGAGCTTTCAAGAGAAAAATACTTCAAATAATAATTGATCCTTTATTCGTTAACGACGAGTACCATCGTCGAATCAACCAAGCGCTGTATATTGATATCAAATGCGCAGACATACACATTGTATGCTTTGAAGAAAATCATCCAGCTCGAAAAGTCTTTAGCAATAAAGTCAATGGGCGGAGCGGAAGGTGGCGACTAAAACTTTGTTGGATGATCCTGGTAGATGCGCTGTAACTAAACTTGGTGTGACGAAGTGTCTGTGGGTCGCAAATAACCGAAGAGTATGGAATTATTTTCTACGTGCGGCTACTGATGGAAAAATTTCTGCTGCTACTGCTAAATAAAAAGAAGAACAAGATTAGAAAATATGTTTTTCAGTTGTTGTAGCACCACAAAACTTAATTTGTCTCTTTAATTGTATTTGTTTTATCGTATTTTTGATTTGAAAACACATCACCTTTTTACTCGCAGTGTATTGGTGCTCTTAAGCAGACAAATAGCAATCCAATTCTTAATACAATAAATATCAAAAACTATTAATATTTAACGTCTTGTGGCCACATTGTCTAAATTGACTGTATGGTCATCTACTGTTTACATATTTATGTGTGTGCATACATAAATTGTGTACTACAGTTACACAGTTATGTATCTCCGATTGCCACTCATGTCTTCGTGCTGAATGACCAAATGCCCTAATACAGAAAGTATGAAGTGCTTCATCGAATTATACATTAGCAACGTTGATTGTCTAAAGGGGAACAAGAAGCTTTTATGTGGAATTACACCATAAGCAATTGCTTATTTATAATATTGGTCAAAGTAAGAGCTTCATTATTTTGTTACGAAACGGATGTGAAATTCTGAATAACTTCACAAGAGAAGATATGGCAGGTTAAAGAAAATGAAAGCAAACATCAAGGCATCGTTGTTGTGATACTAGGAAATTAAATGAAGATAATTTGTTAGTCATCAACACGAAAAGAAAGAAAGTCTTATTAAAAAGTGTTGTAAAGAAAAAGTAAAATAAGTATTGCATTTGTTCATCATTGACAGTTTATTAAGATTTAGTCTTAAGTGTCTGCTAAAAATGAATCATTCACAACTTCTTACCCTTAATTTTTGAGTACTGCAATTGATTTTAATCTCCCTTCCCAGTAATGTAAACAAATCAGCGACTTCAACTCCAATCAAATGTGCCCCACTAGACTACATAACACTGATGGAGACACAATTTAAGCAAATTAAAAAAACAACTCTTATTAATGTGACATTTCCATATATCTATAATTAAATCAATTAATTAAATTAATTATTTATGACACTTACATGACCTGTTTCTCAACTTACTACATACAATTACCGCTATGCTTACACTCATTTGCCAGTGAGGGCTATTGTAGGTCATTTGCTACAATGTTAGTCAAGTACACTACGCTAAAATTGAATACCTATAAAATGGTATAAATGAGTGCTGGTAAAAAGATAATGTACCCTGATAACGCGGCTCACTTTAAGGTAAATCATAAATACGCTACCAAAACAATTTCCTGGCATAACTCAATTAATCTGATAGGATAATGCCGCTATTTATGGGCACACATTATGAATTATATTGCTGTTGAAACTTAGCCGTGGCGGAAGCATAATGAGATTCGTAATTAGATATTATCATTAAAATATTGCTTTATGTAAATAACAAAATATAACATGTTAATTATGCAGATAACAATCAGCCGGCCACTACAGCGCGTATGAGTGTTGATAACATAAAATTACAAATAAATCATACGTGTGGTTAGAGCGGCGATAAAATCACTGTTGCAAATTACAGTATCATAGTGCGCGATGACAGTTTAGACATTTATCGCTAACATAAAATTCAATTTAAAATGGTTGTTGGGTAAATAACCAACCACCCATCCACCTTTGCCCCCGCTAAAAACATAACAAATTCATGAGTACACGTTTTCCTAATTATTTTGTAAATCACTAACAACTAAAATTTGTAAGCATTCACATAACATTAATTCGCATGTTCAAAATCAAAACATTGTAATCACATTTACTACGTATAATCACTTCAATTTGCTGGCCTGCACAAATGTTGTGTCGTTGCCTGAGTGCCTGAAAGAAGATTTCATTAAGGTCGTACAATACCATAGAGGACCTTTAGCCATTGCGATTATTATTTCTAAGAAAGGACTTAAGATAATGTCTTCGTTACTTTGTTCTCACACTGTCGTTCCATACATATAGCAGCCATTCTTATAGTTTTTCTCTAGCCTTCTTCTACGTAATGTAATTTTCATTCATTATCAAACACCACTTCACCAGCTGATACCAGTTACTATGACTTGCTTTAATGTTTAAATAGTGGCCATTCTATCTTAACACTTTTCTGTAAAGCAAAGATAGCTTCTTAAACCGGATGATATTTTCTTAAGCTGTTGTAATGCGGGGAACACGAACGAGGCGGGTATGAGTAGCAAAGTTAGAATTTGAGAAATGTATTTTTGGTACATACCAAGACTAGAGTTTTACTTCCATGTGTACAAAATTATTATTTGGGTAACTAGGGTACTTTTATAAAGGGTGTTCTTTAAGAGGCATAGACCTTCTGTTTAAAAACAATAAAACAAATTCAATGGAAGGACTAACTTAAAAAAACTTAGTTTCCCTTTGCACCCCATGAATGGGATAGCTTCTCGCGTTGTTGTGAATTAACACGCTTTCTATTTTTAGATTCACAACTAACGGCACCTACTTGTTTATCGACAAATGCGAACGTCACTGTTTGAGAAGCTCTTACTAGACTCGACACTTTAATACTGCGAAGTTGCTGTCAACAACATTCGAGGGGAGCCGACAATAAAAGAAAATTTTTTTTTTTTTAAAGATGACTGGAGCCAGGTTTGAGCCTGCGATCTCCCGCATTGTAGACGCGTGTTCTAACCACTATGCCACGACCGGTCCCAAGGAAGGACTAACATTTTGGCTTAATAAGCTTAAAATTTTCTTGTCATATAACACAGTGCAACACATGATTTTGGGACTCAATTCTGAGAACTGCACGTGAAAGTATCCCCAAAATGAAGAAGTTCTGCACCATTTGTTTTGTCAAGTTACATGCCATAATAATTTAATATCGATTTGAAATTAGTAAGTATCGTATAGGGGAATTTGTCACGTTTTAGGCTCATTTGCAATATTTTTACATGGTGGCGTATGATTATCATAAGTAATATTCCACGTTAATCATACGTCACGAAGTACAACAGTTTTATTGTAACTGCTACAAAATAAGCCCAGTTCGAAATCCTTTCAAGAATGGAAAAGTGAAACTGTTGCTTATGTAGGACAACAGATTAAAGGAATTGTTATTCTTAATTTTTTATTAATTTGTTTCAGCTAAATCGGACTAGTGGTTCTCGAGTTACGTCAATCAAAAGAGCCTTAAACGTTACAAATTCCCCTATACGATACTTACTAACTTCAAACCGATATTAAATTGTTGTGACATGCAACTTGACAAAACGAGTAATGCAGAACTTCTTCTTTTTGGGGCTACTTACACCTGCAGTTCTCAGAATTGAATCCCAAATCACTTAGCTGAAAACTGATGTACTGTGTAATTTTTAAAAATAATAAAATAATTATGGTTAGCACACGCAACTATCTTGCGGGAAATCCATGGTTCGATACCCGTGCCTAGTCATCTACATTTCCATTCATCGGTGCCCCCTCTCTAGAAACTTCGCAGTATAGTATCAAGTCAATTGGCATTTATAGTAGAAGCCTCTCAGATAGCTACCGTTCGAATTCGTTTATAAACTAGTAGGTGCCTTCAATAAACAAGGAACGTGTTAGTTCACAATAACGAGTGGGGTGTAAATGGAAATGATGTTTTTTATAGAGTTTAAAAATATCATGAGGATTGTGCTCTCTTCAAAAACAACATATCTGCTTATTTACATCAGGAGTCATCGTCACTGAAATTGATGATGTTTGTATTTATGCTCACAAGTTTGGCGAACAGAAACCAAAAATTTTTCTAGATAAATTCCACGATTTGCAATTGTTGTTCTGGTCTTACTTGGTAAATTGCCACAGTATACTAAAAAAAAGTAAAACGCACTTCATTAGTACGACAGATAGTTTTACATTTCTTCTTATTTGGCATCAGCAACAGAAATTCATCCATCATAAACCGCACGTAGAAAATATATCCAATCACTTCAGTCTTTTGCGTTCCGTGGATAGTTCGTCACACTAAGTTTAGATACTCGTAACAGCTCTCACCTCGTCCATTAATGAAGTTTCGGTCTATTTGAACATCAATGTCTTTATACATCTCATGCAGTTCATGGTTCATTCGGAAACTTTTTCTCGCCTTTAACGATGATGGTCCAAATATGTTGCTTAGTATTTTCCCTCGAAGGCTCCAAGAAGAGATTCATCCACTTGTGCCATTTTCCAAGATTTTGCGCTGTCTAGCAAGACAGGAAGGATCAGGGTCTGGTAGAGTTGGATATTCGCTTTATCCTTAAATCGCATGCTTACCGCAAATAACATGTGACTTTTATTAATGATGATACCAGTCGTGTATACTGCACACTTCCGCATGATCATCTCCACTAGGATGTTAAAGATATCGCCTTGTAGAAAATGGCTCTGTTAGATTTTTGCCTAATTTCTCCAAAGACTTCTTGTCAATCAGTGTCATGCCGCAAAATCGTAGCAGTGATACCAAACTTAGCCGTAGCATCTTATAGTTTCATATTTGTAATCGATAAACCTATTGTAGGCTTAGATCTGCTTCTCTTGGGTCTCCTCTAGAATTTATTGTAATATGAATATCTGGTCGGTCGTTGATTTACCAAGTCTTAAGCTACTTTGCTAAACTGCAATCCGTTTAGACAGTAAGGGCGTTAGCCTTTCACATAATACACTAGATAGGATCTTGGATCGCCCTTTTAAGCACAAAACATAGGACACTCAGATTTCAATCATTAGACATGTTCGTTGCAATCTACTCTATTGTCGATGATTGGCGTGTTTTCGCCACTTCTGCTGCCTTCGGTATCGAACAGAATACGAAAGTGTTCCCTTCATATGTGCAGCACACTCTCCGTGTCCTTGGCCAGATTTCTATCTATGACCTTATAGTTGGGGATCCCTGTCTCCAAATCTTTGCTTTTTACCTCTCAGTAGAATTGTATTTTCCGCCTGAAGAGGCTTTTCACTCCTTCTCTTCTCATTATGCGGTTCCGCCACGCACTCTTTGCAGTTTTCCCTTGTACACAGCATCCATTTCCGCAGACATTACTCGTCATCTATGCCCTTATAGGTGGGGATCACTGTCTCTAAACATTTGGTTTCTACCTCTTGGTACAACTGTCGTTCATCACCTTTATCACTGTAGTTGTCGATATCCTTGATCTCTCTTTTCTTCCATAGACGCATATTCCGCCTGAAGGACGTTGCCAGTGGCTTCAATTTTGGCTTGTACTCAGAATCCATTTCCTTAGATATTTCGCGATATGAATGCCCCTACAGGTGTTGAACCCTCACTACAAACTTGTGCTATTTAACTCTCGGTACAAATGCCGGGCATTACCTTTACCCCTGTAGTTGTCATTATCCTGGATCTCTATTTTCTTCCGTAGATGCATTATCCGCCTGAAGAGGTGTTTCATCTTCTTTTCCTCTCATTTTACGGTTCCGCAACGCACGCTTTGCTGTTTTAGATTGTACACAGCATCCATTTCCTTAGACATTATTCGACATTTATGCCCTTATAGGTGGGTATCCCTGTCTCTAAACCTTTGCTTTTTACCTATTGATAGAATTTTCGGGGTTCGCCTTTTTCCTTCTTCTCTCTTTTTTTTCCATAAACTCATTTTCCGCCTGATGAGGAAAACGTATCTCCGCGTGACCGCCTCGTTACCATTGGTTGCAGTTTTTTCTTTGCACCCCGCATCTCACATACGTCTATAAAGCTTAAGACATGCATTCGATCCATTACCAAATGATCAACCTGAATTCTTGTCTTTTCATCAGGAGATATCAGGATGCCTTATGGTGAGCGGGAATCTGATTCCTCTCACGTTCATGTTTATTGCCGACGTGAAGCTAACCAGTCTAAATCCGGTAACGGAGGTGTTGTTGTGTACACTGAAATCTGAACTAAGAGCATCTTCTCTTCGTATTTCATCATTAATTTTGAAAATTGTAATGTCATGGAAAGGACAGCGGTCATATATTACCTCCAGGCCGTCATGGACTATATCTTCACTGTCTTCGTATTTGTCTTCCTTTTAGATGTGTACGCAAATCAGCGTGATGCAAAAATACATGTCACTTATAGGGTTAAACGCGAGACTAGATTTTGAAGTTTCTTGCCGACTATGAATACACAGCCATATTCGTGTCTTTCCACATGGCAGCTGTAATAGGTGTCGCAGTTATTTAGTCGTTAGTATCCCTGAACCTTCCGTCGCTTTTCCTGTATGGCGATGATGTCAGCATGGTATTTGTCGAGGACATTCGGCAATTCAATAGAGGCACGATCTCTGTAGAGAGTTCAGACATTCCAGGTGCATATCCTTACATCAAAACCACAAAGTTCTAAAGGAACTGTTGTGTTGAGCTCCAGTACCTTTTTTTACATACGGCGCCGTGCAATAAAGCCATGTGGCTTATTTTCCATATGAACAGTAACAGAGAGAGAGAGAGAGAGAGAGAGAGAGAAAGAGAGTAGTGAGGCTGGCTATGCAGCTAGACTGGGGGGCGCAAAAAAATACGCTTCCCAATCGAAAAGATTATAAGGCCATATGGCCTAATCCAATGGGACATATGGCTTAATTGCACAGCACCGTTAGCTACTCTCTAATATGCATCGGTGGTAGCATGGCAGATATGTTGCTCAATAGTTCACCTTCCCATATCTACTACCACTGAACATGTTCAGTAGCATTGTCCGCGAAACAGGTGATCTATCAGACGTTGTGAGCTACTTGAGGTCCTCCAAGACAAGATTCTGGTTATTTCCTAATTAATAACAATCAGGAAACTAAAATTAGTAAATCCCCCATCACCTAGTTCCATAGTTATGCCTATCTAAAAAAAACACCTACAGAATAGGGGACCAAGAAGTTTACCTTGCAGCACCCCAGCCCCAACATTCAGGGCAATCGACTTGTCTAGCTTTGATTATATCCTTGGGGATTATGTCACGTCACCACACTTTACTTGTCACACCACCCTCGTTCCAAAAAACTCCTCGTTCACCTTTACATTAGCTGCCATTCAATGTATATTTGTATAATTGTACATTTTCAAGTACACGTAAAGATGTTCGAGAGCGCGTGTGTATATGTGTGTAAGAGAGAGTGGGTGAATGTAGGGATGTGACTTAATGAGCGGGTACAACGAT
Organism: Muscina levida; assembly: GCA_964034835.1. Taxonomy (NCBI): domain Eukaryota; kingdom Metazoa; phylum Arthropoda; class Insecta; order Diptera; family Muscidae; genus Muscina; species Muscina levida. The sequence goes on from OZ035881.1 coordinate 138,292,478, forward strand.
GACGTTGCCGTTGTCGTTGACATTGTTAATATTGTATAGTCGTTGTATGCTGACGTTTGTTTGGACGTGTTTAAATGAAAAGCTCTGTGTATGTGTATGGCTTTGCTTTAGTTTTAAGTAGTTGCCACTGCCGTAGAGCGGCTCCAATAACAACAACAACACCTAGAGAAGGGGTAAATTAACGTAAAAAATTCAATTACAAACAATTGAATTTCATTTGCCTTATAAATACGAAGGAACGGAACGGGCCATAAGCAGGAAGGTACGTACCAGCAATTGGTACTTAAAGGGTGTCTGCCGAAGCAGAGGATCATTAAAAGTCACAGGCAAAAATAAATGTACATAATGTAAATTTTGGTATTTTAGGAAATATAAAATATTTTTGTGTAACTATGACAGGAGTGACTTTCTTTTAAATTTTTTGATAGCGTAGCATGTGGTAATATTAGCATAATTGTCATAAGGTGATATGATGTAAAGGATTTTTAGGACTCAATTCTGAGAACTGCAAGTGAAAGTAACCCCAAAGAGAAGAACTTCTGCATCATTCGGTTTGTCAAGTTACATGCCATAATAAATTTAATATCGATTTGCAGTTAGTAAGTATCGTATAGGGAAATTTGTCATGTTTTAGGAGCTTTTGTTTGACATAACTCGAGAACCACTAGTCTGATTTAGCTGAAAGTAAAAGACAGACCGCACTGAAAGAAATGTAGTGTGTATTGAAACATAATCTGACTGAGTGAGAGAAGTATTGTTTACTTATTTTAATCCCTTGGCCGTAGCCCGTTCTGTACTTGAATCAAGTATAAACGTATTTAAATTTTTAAGTACAAATTTGGCCAAAAATTAGAATTTGTATCTTAAATTTATCCGGTTCCTTATTTTTTTGTGTGGGAATTGAGCTGGTACAATTGTGCCACTGTTGGATGTCTGGATTCTAAACACCATAGTGTTCATAATTATTAGTAAAATGCAATAACTGTAAATTAGTTATTGCCTTTGACTGTATATATGACTGTGGGTGGGTGTGTACACAGTGTAGAGTCAAAGTGTTTGTGTTAAGTACTTTTTGTTCAAGTAGCTTTAGTTGTTTTCCCCATTTGTTGTTCTGCCCCTTCCCTCTTCGTTTAATTTTCTTTCTTCTTATGTTGTGTGTTTTTATTTCATCGTAGCATTTTGGATGATAGCAAACCCTGCATTGTAATTGTAATGAGCTTGTTTATAACGTAGTTGTTGCTATTGTAGAAGCTGCTGCTTCTATTTCTATTGTAGATACCGTCATAGCCATTGTTGTTGACGCTGCTGTTGTTGTTGTTACTGTTGCTGTCGTTGGGTACTTTTAATTATTTTGCCAATAACGTAAAAGATTTAAATTCATTGAGGCGTTGTCTAATAGTGTTTTATTTTCATTATTATTTCGCTTTCGTTCACTCATTTTCTCTCTCCCTCTCTACCCCTTCGTTGTATTCTCATTCGTTTAGTCATTCATTTAATTGCGGCATTGGTCGCTCTGGTCATGTACAATTTGTTTAAAAACGAGCGGTACTCGAGTGTTGAGTCCTTTCGAGGTTTTATTTCAAACTATGCTTAAGGACAACAGAAGGGTTAACTCTCTCTCTCTCCCTGCCTTTAGCTTGTATGTATGTGTACACTTCCTTTTATTGCTGGTAATGATTTTGGTCGATTGTTAACGTAATTAAATTTATATCGTTATAAAGCGAAATGTGAACGAAGACAAAGACAAGCTAAAAAAACGAGCTTGGTGTCTTTTAAAAGTGAAAATTGGCCAAAAGTGGGTGTCAGTGGGTAAAGATTTAAGCAGTTTTTTATGAGAACAATTTAAAGGAGTTCGCCATTGTATACGGAAGTTGAAAATATTAACGAGCTCATAAAATGTTAGAGGCACAGCAAAGCGGGTAAACTTAATTGGTGATTTAGGGTGTTTAATGGCAAAACGAACTGGTGGCACATGCCGCAGAAATTGGTGGGGGAAATCAAATGTTGGGGAGAAAAATGTAGTATAAATGTGTCAATTTCCTTAGAAACACACACAAGTAATAAGCAACTGCCTCCACAGTAGTAACAGTCAAAATATAATAGACATTAGTTTAATTGGCAGAACAAAATGTGTCCATTGTATAAATAAATAGTAGCCAGTTTAATATGTAGGACTTTCTGTCCCAAATTGTTATGTAGGAGCACGCTAAATGGGTGCCACTTAATATTTAGGTTGCAACAAAAGAAAATTTAAGAAATTTTTTATTTATGGAAGTAGACCTTACTGATAGAAGGCATCAGCCTTTTTGGGGATTTCTTTAAACAGTTTTTTCTTCGCTAAAAAATCAGTCGCTTAGCAAACCCAGAGTGATCCTTGACAATTGCACTTCAAGTCTACTCATAGAGCTGCGTATTCGTGGTACTTATCCACGTGGTGACGCATGGTAACGTGCTTGTGACACCCGTCAGGGCAAGGCTAACAGTGAGAGGCGAAATCTTAAACCCAGGAACGTCGGCTCAAAGTGAGCGGTACCCTGGTCAGCGTCTGACCCAAAATGGACGGCTGTAATAAAATCCTGGCAGGAGAAGAACACTGCAATGTGGTGCACTAGGCTTGTAACCCCCCGAAGACTTTTGAGCTATTGCAATGAAAAGATGTAAGAAAGTTATAAAACGGACCCCCAAAATGTTGACGACAACCGCAAAGGAATTAAGGACCACGTTTTGAGGATATCCACCTGGATTTTTTGAACACTATATAGACCAGGTGCATTCATTCAACTCTTCGACGTCCTCGAAGAATACAAGGCTGACATAACCGCTTTACAGGAAATCTGGTGGACGGGACACGGTTGCTCGCGTATGAAGACGTGCGACATCTACTATAGTAGCCATGCGGACAAGCACGAGTTTGGATGTGAATTTGTGATTGGCAAGAGACTGCGACACCTAGTCTCAAGGTTCAACCCAGTATGTGAGCGTATAGCCAACATAAGAGTCAAAACAAAACTTTTCCACATAACACTAATAACCAGGGCAACCGGAAATATGCCCTAAAAATCGTGTTTTATGCGCATAAAATATGACCTGAAAAATGGCAAAATATGACCTAAAAATCAACAAAACATGCCCTAAAAAATTAAAGACATACAATTTTTTTCATATGAATAAGAAATATTTTTATTAAAAATAAAAAAACAGCTTAAAAATTAAAAAAAAAACAATATTATTTTAAATTCAGACTTTGTTAGTAGTTTTGGTAAATTTACATACACAAATGTTGAGTAAAATAAAATATAAATAAATATTTTCGAGGAAATATTCCCCGGAAAATTTTAATGTAGGTCTCCGAAGTCATGAACTATCCCAAATCTATTTTGACACATGATTTAACATTTTCTTTTATTTGACATTTGACCAAAAAAATCTTACTTTAAACCACTGTAAACCAAAATTGTGACTTATTGAAGCAAAATGTAGTTTAGGGTTTTGTTACTGAAGTCAAATGCTATTGTTTGATTTTGGTTTGGTTCACTCCCGAAAAAGTGCGTTGCACTGTTTGCCTGAAAATAGACTTTTTAACATTTTGACTCATAGAGGTTATTTGTCTTCGGTGACTCTTGGTGAAGTTTTCCGAAGAATATTTCTTTAGAATATTCTAATCCTTGACCCCCGTCCAAAGTTGACTTTTAAACAGTTTTTCATAATTGGGCCAAAAATATTCTATACGGGTGGGAGCTGGAGGGTCAAAATGTTCGGAGAAAATATTCCCCTGATTGTTTTAATATAGGTCTCCGAAGATATGAAATACCCCAAACGTATTTTTACTGACCATTTTTAATATTCTTTGATTCGACTTTTGACCAAAAAAAAATCAATCTTTAGACCGCTGTAAAAAAATTTGCGGCGTATTGGAGCAAAATGGAGTTTAGGGTTTTGTTACTGACGTCAAATGCTGTCGTTTGATATTGGTTTGGTTCACCCCCGAAAAAATGTGTTGCACTGTGTTATCTATTAATTTAAAAGTGCCTTCATTCACCTGAACTTGTTCAATAAGCGTAAGACCTGAAGTTTGCAAATTTTTAATATGTTTTGCAATAAAACCGTAATTTGAAGCAATATAAATCAAGTCAGATCTAGTTTGGGGGTCTGTCAAGACATCCTTTGAAGTTTTAATGAATTGTGCATCCTCATCGTTTAATGCACTTAGGACCTATAAAATGTCTTCATAATTGTTGGCATAGTAGTTAACTCCTTCAAGCCATGTTACCCATCGTGTTGTTATAGCTTCTGGAGGTAATGGAAGGTCTGGAAACATTTGTTTAAAAAGTTCCTCTCTACATGGAGCTTTTAAAAATAACTTCTTCACATTAGCAATAGTTTTATTTACGTTTTCTTAAAAATTCCTAATACATTCACACAGTCGAAGGACACCATGAGCAATACATGTCACATGCGTCACTTTCGGATAAAATGCCACTATAGCTTTTGCGGCCTTTACCATGTATGGAACTACATCCCTCACAAAAAGCTAAAAATTATTCTTATTGAAGTTGACGTCCAGATTTTTGATGGCGTCGTCCCAAAGTCTAGCAATTGTTGAGTAATTAGCTCTTTCCAAGGCTGCTGTATTTAGTAAATATTTCTCACTTGCAATTACCTTAATACACCTGCTAAAATGTTTGCCACATTTTTGCCTGTTGCATCTATAGTTTTATCGATTGACATCCATATAAATTGATTTTTTAGTTTTGCTCGTATATTGTCCATGCAGTCGTTGTATAATATTTGTAAATGTTTAGTTCAAAAAACTGTTTCGGATGGCACTTGGTAGTCCGTGTATTCCTCAAATAGTGTTCTTGTATTTTGATTTCTCATTTTGTAAAGTGGAATGTCTGCAGACACAAAAGCTCGGCACAGTAATTCTTGAAAATCGTGTTCTTTTGAGAGTCTACCGGAACATTCTGACAAAAATAATTGTTTGGTCTGCTTTTTTTTATTTTCTGCGATCTGCTGCAATAACTTTACTGCATATTTTAGAATAGAGGAATCCACCATCAGCTCGTCAGTCTGGAAACTTTTCTACAACCGCCTTAAGATTTGCTGCTTTTATCGGATTAGCTTTAGGCATTATGTCCAGGGTCGTAATCGGTGGTGGTTGAAAAGCACTTCTTTTTTATGTTTTGTTTACTTATAGAATAAGAAAGCGCGTTAAAAGATTAATAAACTTTTAACATTTCACAGTTGTGTAAAACATGATTTGGCTGTTACATTTTAAAAATCAAAGTTGCAAAGACACTTGTTTATACGAACAAAAAAAATAATGTCAAAAACACAAAATATGCTTAAAAAGGGATATTTTTGAAAAAATATGGCCTAAAAAATATAAATTATGCTTTAAAAAAGGAGGTTTTTATTAAATTATGCTCCTAAAACTAAAAATTCCCGAAATATGACATTATGGGTAAAATATGCCAAAATATGCTCTAACAAATAGGTCTCAAAACACTTGTAGGACCATGAAACGTGAAAATACATTACCCATTGTAAAAAAACATGCTGTAGCATATTTCCGGTTGCCCTGCTAATAACATATGTGCCCATGCTCCGACAGAAGAGAGAAGCGCCGAGGACAAAGACGAGTTCTACGAGAGCCTAGAAAATGTATATGACCGTAGCCCCAGCCCTGACATCAAAATTGTACTAGGCGATTTTAATACTAAAATAGGCAGGGAGACCGCATTTGAGCCTACCATCGGAAAATTCAGTCTGCACACCCAAACGTCGAACAATGGCAACATTGATTTCTCTGCGGCAAGAAAGATGGTAGTTGGCAGCCCAAGATTTAACTATAGAAATATTTACAAGGCAGCATGGTTATCTCCAGATCAATTGACGGGGAATCATATAGATCACGTGCTAGTCAATGGCACGCATAAAGTGTTCTGGACGTCCGAGAGATGCGGGGTGCGAACATTGACTCCGATCACTACCATACCCAGCAGTTAATGAATGCACAAGGCTAAGCATGGCGAAAACCGTACGTAACCAAGCACGAAAGCTGCACATCGCTAAACTGCGAACCACGAACGGACTGCGAGAAGCCGTCGTCCAAAGCCGTCTCAAAATGATGCCTGGTACGATGATTAACATCGAAATGCTATGGGAGAGACGGATGCTGCATACAGGGCGATACTGCCCTAATAGCAACGCTAGCTGATCGTGAAAGGCCCAGCGAGAAGAAACAAGACAATGATTGAGAACATGCATTAGCTCATGGAGAACATCAGGCTAGAGGAGAGCATGCCCGCGGATTGGAATATCAGTCTGTTATGTCCCATATAACAATAAGGAGATCGTAGTGAATGTAAGAACTACCGTGGAATAAGCTTATTACCAATAGCTTACAAGGTGCTTTCGAGCATATTGTGCGAACGTCTAAAGTCAATTGTAGAAACCTGGTAAATCTACGACGGATCAAATATTCACCTTACGACAAATCCTGGAGAAAAACTTATGAAAAGCAGATCGACACCTACCACATCTTTGTCGACTACAATGCTGCCTTCGACTCTCCGATAAGAAGTAAGTTATATGAAGCTATGTCTGAGTTTGGTATTCCTGCAAAGCTAATTTGACTTTGCAGATGTACCTTGAAAAACACCAATTCCTCGGTTAAGATTGGTAAGGATCACTCTGAACCATTCAACACGAAAGGAGGTCTCAGGCTATCAGCCTGCCTGCATGTCCTGTACACTATTTAATAAAGGTATGGAGAAGGTTATGAGAAAGGGTGGTGTCAAAATGTCTGGCACCATATTCCACAAGAGCATCATTTCACTACCCTATGCCGATGTTATAGACATTATTGGCCGAAATCACGGAATGTTACTGCAGTTTTCTCATCACTAGAAAAGAAGTGAGTAAAAATGGGTTTAGCCGTTAACCAGGACAAAATAAAAATAATGACTTCGGCAAACAAAGAGTCCTCTCAATGGGAACGCACCGTCAACGTTGACAATTATTGTTTTGAGGTAGTAGATGAGTTTACCTACCTCGGAACTTCCGTCAATAAGAAAAATAATGTCAGCCAAGAAATTAAGCGGAGAATTGTGCTAGCCAATAGATGTTTTTACGGACTTCGGCAACACTTTAATGATACCACCTTGTCTCGAGATATGAAGAAAAAGCTATACGAGGTGTAATTTTACCCGTTCTGTTGTATGCTGCCGAATCATTGGTGCTTACGACAACGGACATTCAAAACCTGGGAGTATTCGAGAGAAAAGTACTCAAAAAATATATGGACCTATCTGTGTTGATGGCGAGTTACGCCATCAGAAGAACCATGAACTGTATGAGCTTTACCACGACAACGGCCTAGCTAATAGAGTCAGAAACCAACGACTACGACGGCTGGGACATGTTGCCAGGATGGATGTAAATGCTCCAGCGAGAAAGGTGTTTGAAGGCGAACCTGAAGGACGGCGCAGAGCAGGGAGACCCAAACTTCGTTGGAAAGACCAAGTGGTAGGCGACGTTCCACTATCTGGTAGGACTAACTGGAGAAGGCATGCAGAAGACCGAAGCGTGTGGAATTCTTTAACACTTCATGCCTCAAATTAATGAACCACGTTCGTAAGTGGTAAGTGTCCCACACTTACAAAGCTGCATTCGGCATTCCGATACGACAGAAACTATTAGATGTTATGGCTGAGTTTGGTATCACCGAATTTGCAGTATGACACTAAGTATTCAGTAAAAATACGCAAAATCTGTCTATCATGCGATTTCTTTAACACCATAATCTATATGATCATGCGGAAGGCTGCAGTAAACACACCTAGTTCCATCTTTAATAAATGTCTGTGAGTAGCAGTCAACAAAAGTGGATCTGTTGATAACTGTGGACAAAACCAAGTTACTTGTGTCAACAAACAAAGGGTCCACAAGTTTGAGACGCTACGTGAACATTGACAACTGTAACTTTAAAGTGGTCGATTATTTTGTCTACCTTGGCTCAGGCGTTAACAAGAATGATGTCAGCATGAAAATCAAGAGACATGAATTGATCCTAAGCCGCTGAACTATGCGCTAAGAAAGCGATTAAATGACAAAGCCCCCTCTCGATGAATAAAGGTCCATCTCTACTAGACACCGATTCTACCTGTGTTGCTTTACAGCACAGAATCCTGGGTAATGGTACAGGTGGGAGTCTTCGAGGGAAAAATATTTCCAAAATATTTGGCTCCATCTTCGCTAACGGCGAGTATTGTCGTCGAATGAACCATGAGCTGTATAACACCAAACTATGGCTGTCAATGGTAAGCATTACTGTGGCATTCACAACGATTGTTTGTTGAAGAGGAAAACATAGATTTCCCCAGGATGACGCTACGTGCCACACAGCCAACACTACAATCGATCTTTTGCACACTGCCCATTGACTCGGCGATGCTGTCGTTCACATTAGAAAAAAAAAAATTAATTTCCCTTTGCACCCCATGAATGAGGTATGGGATAGCTTCTCGCGTTGTTGTGAATTTGAGAAGCTCTTACTAGACACGTCGATTGACTCGACACTTAATACTGCGAAGTTGCTGTCAACAACATTCGAGGGGAGCCGACAATGAAAGAAACCATTTTTTTAAGATGACTGGAGCCAGGTTTGAACCTGCGATCTCCCGCATGGTAGTCGCGTGTTCTAACCACTATGCCACGGCCGGTCGTTCACATGATATCGGTTTAAATAATCGCAAATATGTTAAAATATTGGGTACCTCAAATGAGGTACTGTAAAGCAAGTTTTGATGTTGTGCATTCAAAATTGTCAGTGATGGACCTTCCCATAGAACCATAAGTATACAAACATGTGTTTTCAAAGAGAAATCTAATTATACCTTCACCCTATGGGTAGGAGGGTATATATCATTTGATACGACCCGAAAGTGTAACACATAGAGGAGTCACGTCAGACCTTATGTTTCATTGAACCAAATTCGACTCATGACTTTTAAAGTCGTTTGAGCCATGTCCGTCTGTCTGTCCGGCTGGTACGCACGATAACTTTCGAAAGATATAACCAAATGTTTAAAACTTTTTGATCCATAGAATCAATTGGTAAATATGTAATTTTTATAATTATTTTGCAGCTATATTTGCAAACTATCATAACTATCGGCAATTACCATGTATTCCACACCAAATACTACTAATAATTAGTAATTGCTGTCACAACTTATTTGTTTTTCCCCGGAGTACTAATTCAAATTAACAAAATTTCCGCGCGCTGTCTTTAATAATTGATATTTGATCCATTAAATCATGTGACCTATAATTAAGTGTTAAATGATTCGGATTGTTTAAATTTATTCTGTGAGCTCTGATGGCAGTTATTAAAAGTTTATACGTTTACTTCTACTAATTTAGTTTCAATGTGCATAAAAATCCTGTCATAACTAAAGTTTTATAGTGTCCTTTTCCGAGCATGAGTGTGGCATTAATGCAATTATGCATACATTTTGAAAGTTCAAAACATAAATAGATGTTCAAAATCCGAGTCACGTTTAAATAAAATTAATTACTTACAACGTTATCACAGCTATCGCTAACAAAGTGCATTTATAAATTACACGTCCATAAAATATATATGTATACATACATATATACTGTAAGTTTGGGGGGGGGCTATGATAAGGGCCAGCCGCGTACACACCCAAATAAAAGAGACTAGGCGACCAAAAAAAAACGGACACACAAGTAAAATTGCCACAACTGCCAGTGCCACATCCATACAAATGTCAGGACATGAAAACAGATAGATAGATGAGAACTAGTATGTTTAACGGGCAACTACGTATGTAGGGAAGGATGTTCCATGCTGGATCTTTTAGCTGTTGCAGATGTTGTTGGTGCTGCTGCTGTTGTTATCATACGATTAAAAGCTTACACCAACAAAGTCCGAATATTTTCCACCCCGCTGTTGCTGTAGTGGCCTCATCCTTTCATGTTTGCTCTCTATGCTTGCGAGTGTGTGTGTGTGCGACTCTTTGTTGGCAGTTAGTGAGAGGTTAAAATAAACTGTGGCAGCAGCATATTCGTAAAACTTTTGCTGCAGCAAATGACACTGCAGTTTCAAAAAAATTGCGCCAAAAAATCAAAAAAAAAACAGGAACAACGAAAAAGCGAACGATCCGTATGTAATTTATGACAACATTTTACTAAGGTCGAGTTAAATGCCATTTTTTAACTGACACTATGCCAAGAGGAGGAAAAAAAAGTTGCCACAAAAACCAAATACCCAAAGTGAAACGTTTTGAACGGGAACTTGTATGGCTATGAACATTGTTCGGAAATAGTCTTTTGCTTTGGTCGCTCAGAAATTGAAGCGCTGTGATACTCACATTTTATATGCAGACACACACAGCCAGACACGCAAACATATACACGTGAAGTGGCAAAAAGAATAAAAGCAAATGGCAAACATGTCACATGACAACTTTGATTCATGCTTGTTGGTGGCAAAGTGATGCAGAGGAATGTTGTTGATACTGTTGTTCTGGGAGGTCATAAACTTGTGCCAGACCATGGCGTTTTGGCTATTGGAAACTAGTTATTATTTAATGAGACGCATTTTTCAATTAGTCCAAATTGAATTCAGGCGGGTGGAGAGTAAGGAAGAAGTGAACAATTTTAACGTTTATAGAACCAAAAAGTATTTACATTACAAATGTTTGTGGTGTAAAAACATGAGGAATTTTTCATAGGCTACACAACGTGCAGCTCACGCTGTAATAAAAAAAAACTTGAACATGGAAATATAGTTTAGCACTAATTTCTTTAACATTTAGTTATTTCAGTTTATGAACTAAATAGTGGAATAGTAAATTAACATGGGACCTACATTCTATAGATGAATACGAATGTCAGCTGTTTGGCAACGTCGTGGGGCCACCGATGAAAGATATGTAGATGAATGTTACAGAGATCGAACCCGTGCTCTAACTATTATGATCCCTGATTTTGCCAACACAGTTGTATAATTATGCACCATGACAGTTAAGATTCAAATTTGTCGTCAAATTTTATTAGGACACATTGCTTACAAGTAGCTTTTAAATTTCTATCAAAATATTTTTTACAAAATCTCTGCAAAAATATCAGCTTATACTAAAATTCATTCAAATCCCATTACTATGACTCAAATAACTATAGAAATCTAATGATCATAATACAAAGCTTTACATTTGTAGTACAATGAAAATTCCATTATACCAAAAGTAAAATATATTTTAGGCACTCTATCTGTATCTATGTATTAGCTATTGTGATATACGAAAATATATAAATTATTGAAATGAAAAACTTATGAACATCTGCAAATAATTACCCTCATTACCAATACACTTAACCAATTTTATTGCCAATATATTGCTATGTACAAATATATATAATGTTCATACATATCGACACACACACAAACACATCGGCATATATGCTATTTGAACTAGGAGAAAGTTTTTTTTTTTTTTTTGTCAATTTTCTATCATAAGTTGGCAACAGTTTTAAATTATGTTACAAAGACGGACACATACCGATAGATTTTCTGGCTAAGTTAAATACAACAATGGGTTTACTATAGAAATCAATAATAGAGAAGTAGATAAATGTATTGCTTATTGGTACTTATATAATTGTTGACATGTTTTGTGGCAAAATACTAAATGAAAGAGGGACATTTATAGCCAAATTTTACATCGTTGATTTTATAATTGTCAAAATAAAATTAAGAATGTAACTCAAATGTAAAGAATGCGAAACTGATGCGTTATTGTTGCCGACGGGATAACTAAGGGAAGTTTAAGTTTTTTTTAGAATAAAGAATCCGATAAAAAAATAGGTAATCAGCCATGGATAAATATTAAAATAACTACCCATTATATAGAATCACCGCATTTTAAAATTTTATTGGCTCTGGTACTTTTTCGTTATAAGCAGAAGGGTGTTTTAGAGTGTTAAGATTTGTTTTATTTGGAGGCCATCTTTGATTACCAGGGCAACCGGAAATATGCTACAGCATGTTTTTTTTACAACGAGATATTAACAAATGGGTAATGTATTTACATGTTTCATGGACCTATTTGTTAGAGCATATTTTGGCATATTTTCCCCATAAAGTCATATTTCGGCAAATTTTGGTTTTAGGAGCATAATTTTCAAAAAGAACCTCCTTTTTTAAAGCATAATTTATATTTTTAAGCCCATATTTTTTCAAAAATATCCCTTTTTAAGAAAATTTTATGTTTTTCATATTATTTTTTTGCTCTTAAAAACAAGTGTCTTTGCAACTTTGGTTTTATAAATGTAACAGCCAAATCTACTACATGTTTTACACAACTGTGAAATGTTAAACGTTTATTAATCCTATTTAAAACATGTATACAACGACTGCATGGACAATATACGAGCAAAACTAAAAAAATCAATTTATATGGATCTCAATCTGTGAAACTATAGATGCAACAGGCAGAAATGTGGCAAAAAAATTTTAGCAGGTATATTAAGGAAATTGCATGTGAGAAATCGGCTAATTACTCAACAATAGCTCGTCCCACAGCGCCACCAAATATCTGGACGTCAAACTCAATAAGAATAATGTTTTGCTTTTTGTGACGGATGCAGCTCTATACATGGTAAAGGCTGCAAATCACAATCCATTAAAGCTGCAGAGGATGTCTTGACAGACCCCCAAAACTAGATCTGACTTGATTTATATTGCTTCAAATTACGGTTTTATTGCAAAACATATTAAAAATTTCCAAACATAAGGTCTTACGCTTATTGAACAAGGTGAATGAAGAAACTTTTAAATTGATAGATAACACAAGGGAACAAAATTCAACTTTTTGAGTGTTGTTTGGAATTCTATAGCTGTTTTTTACTAATTTGGGGTCGCTGATTTTAAATCTAATCTCCATTTTTCTCCATCAGCTCGAATTTTTAAGTTACAGGTACTACTCGTATTTTCGCCTATTTTCCAAAAAATTATAGTTCAAAAAATCATAATTTTTTTTTCATAAGCCGGATTTTAAAATTTTGTTTTTTTTTAAAGATATCGTTGTTACCTTTGAAAAAAATCAAATTTTTTAATATCACAAAAAAAAAAATGACTGAGTAACGGCTGTTTTAAATAAAAAAAAAAAAAAATTACAAAAAAAATTACAAAAAAATTACACATTTTAAGTTTCTTCACGCCAAAAGTTAATCGGTTGGGGGCAAATTGTTCTTTTTATTAGCTTTATTGAATATCATATTAAAGTAGCTTTCTAAAACATGTATGTACATAATTATCGATTGAAAATTGAATGAGTTATGCTAAGTTCGGTGATAACAGATTTTTCGAAATTTTTGGTTTCTACCCAAAAAAAATTAAAATTTTGTATTTTTAAAAATCATGACAAATTTGCAAATTTATTTATAGTTTAATTTATAGTTTTACCTCCTATTACAGTATTAATTAACTGACAAAATTTAATTAATCGGCTGGTTTCAATTTATAAGTTAAGGGAGAAATATTAATTTTTCAAAAATAGGTAATTTTGTATGGGAGGTACCAGAAGGGGTGATCCGATATAGTGCAAATTCATTCCTGATTCATATTTTCATAACCGTAAAACTTACGCATAGTTTGACTGAATTCAGTGTACTTACAAAAAAGATATGTATGTAAGACTATTGGGGTGAGTTCGGTCATTTGTATGGGAGGTACCAGAAGGGGTATGGCAACGGTTTCGGTTTTTTTAGGGTTTGTCTACTTTTGCAAGATAAATAAACTGACCAAATTTAAATATCCTCCGGTAGTCTGTTTGGCAGCTATCGAAGATATATTAATTATCCAAAAATAGGTCATTTCCCAGGAAAATTTTTCAGAACTTGTTGCGAGTGGTATTGATACTAGAATTGTTTCTTTTTTAATCGACTTTCTATTCTGTTTCTGGTTCTATATAACCGATTATGTACAACATGTTGCACCACAGATTCCGTAGAACAGAAAATGTGTATTCGTATTCGAAATAAGTATTTTTTAGAGGGTATTTATTAAGAAAAACTCAAAAACCTGAGTAAAAATATATTTCGAACTAGCACCCAATTGAAAATCAATGAAATTTCAAAAAACAGCATATGTAATTCAGTTATGTAGCAATTCATTTCATAACAGGTTCCATGAGAACATGTTGGTTTTGGGACAATTTCAAACAAAAATAATATATTGTACAACCGAAAGTGGAACTTGTTACTTATCAGTAAAAGCTGTTCTGTAATTGTTTCTTTGCAACAAAATATTTTGCTGGGTTTGTATGGGAGGTACCAGAAGGGGTGGGGCTATTCCGCCCATTTACAATTCCATAAATTCGGACCACTTTCCAGTTCTGTTTTCGGTATATACAACAGAATTATTCAGAATTCAAAATCTTCAATACGATTTCAAAAGAACCGACTGGAAAAAATTTAAAACACATTTAAACAATTTAATTTCAGCTAATCCATTATTTAACAATATAGAAGACAGTGCTAAAGTTGAGGAATCTATTAATTTATTAAACGAAACTATTCTTGCTGCAATAGAGGTTAGTACTCCTAAAAAGAAAATCAGCTACAAGTTCGTTAAGTTGCCTAGTTACATTTTAAATTCAATTAAGCAACGAAACTACTTCAGACAACAGTGAAATAGATACAGAAATCGGAATGATTTATCTATATACAAAGTATATGACAAACTTGTAAAGTACGAAATTTTTTGCTTTAGAAACAGAAGTTGGAATAACACAATTAAAAATCTTGACACTCGTTCAAAGCCATTTTTGAATATTTCCAAAATGTTGCGAAAAAAAACTTAACGCTTTACCATGTTTAACTTACTCAAACAGTGTGCTGGTGGTAGATTCTGAGAAAGCGGATGCTTTTTCCCAACATTTTCTTTCTAATTATAACAACTCTAATAATATTCGATGTGATAGCACTGAAGAACAAGTGTCAAACGTTTTAACAGATTTCAATTATTCTGTCATTCCTACTCCTGATATTGAAGTACACGTGTCCGTTGACTCCATAAAATCTATTTTAAGCAGCTTAAGACGAATAAATCTTGTGGTTTAGACAATATTAAAAATCTGTACTTAAAAAATTTATCTAATGTTGCAATTAGTTTTTTATCAAAGATTCTAAGCGCATGTCTTAAATTTCAACATTTTCCCAAATTATGGAGAAATGCTAAGGTAATTCCAATACCTAAGCCAGGTAAACCACGTGGATTAGTAAGCAGTTATAGGCCTATTAGCCTTTTAAGGAACTTAGGTAAAGTTTATGAAAAAGTTTTGAAGGAAAGGATTTGGAATTTTTGCAATAGTTCAGCTGTTATTCCAAAAGAACAATTTGGATTTAGACCCCTTCACGGTACAACTCACCAGATCAAGCGAGTAACGCAGTATGTTAATCACAAACTAACGTCAAAGCTTTCTGCCGCCATGGTTTTATTAGATGTTGAAAAAGCGTTTGACACTGTGTGGCATGACGGGTTAATTTTCAAGCTGATAAGGCATAATTAAAATTAATTAAAATTGTACAGTCTTTTTTAAATGAGAGAAGCTTTTGCGTTCAAATTGGCAGTGAAACCTCTGACTATGTAAGTGTGCCTGCTGGAGTCCCACAGGGATCAGTCCTTGGGCCACTACTTTACATAATATACCTATCTGATTTTCCCAAAGTTGACAATTGCACTTACGCGTTTTTTGCAGATGATTCGGCTATATTATGCTCAGGTTTGCTGGCGACCAATATACTTTCAAGCATTCAAATAGCCTTAGATCAAGTAGATGAATTTTCAAAAAAATGGAAAATAAAGATAAATGCTGAGAAGTCCCAAGCTATCTTTTTCACTAGAAAAATAAAGATTTGTTACACTCCTCAATCAAATCTTAAAATTAATGGTATTGATATTACCTGGTCTCGCTCTGTGAGATACTTTGGTGTATTCCTGAATACTCGTTTAACTTTCAATGACCATGTCTCTCACATTTTAAGTAAAATAAATCTGGCCATTAAGCTCCTCTATCCACTAATAAATAGAAAATCTGAATTAAATTTTGAAAATAAAATTTGCATTTATAAATCAATATTCCAGCCAATAGCTCTCTATGCCTGCCCTGTGTGGGGTGCCTGTGCCAAAACTCACATTAAGAAAATACAAGTTTGTCAAAATAAAGTTTTAAAGCTAATGCTAAATTTACCTCGGCATTTTAGCACTCGAAGACTCCATGAATTGAGTAGAACTGAACTAATTAAAACCAATATTTCTCGTATTTCAAACAATTTTTCCATTTTGTGTTCCCATAATGAAAACAATTTAATTTCTAATCTAAAGAATCCAATGTAAAGTAAAATTCATATTTTAATAAAGGTTTTTCTTAACTTTTTCCTTTTCTTGAATACACTTTTTATTATAATTATGTATAATTTATTTGAAATCTGTAATAATAATCTAGATGTAAGGTTGTACATAACCATCTCTTAAATTAATATTATATTTTAGATCTTAAGAGAAATACTGTTTTACAATAAAATAACAATGAAAAAAACAATTCCAAAAGTTCTTTTCGAAAAATATTAATACTGATAAATTTTCATAACGATTCGTTAAGGTTTGCTCGAGTTACACTTTCACAAACATATTAATAAATGTTGTTTCTGTATGGAAATCGCGATTTTTTTAAATTTAGTTATCTCAGTAAATTGTTGACAAAATCAAAAGTTGTGCACAGATTTCAATGAAATAAAGCTCATTTGATTCAAACTATATTAAACTAAATGTTTTAAGACCAACACTGTGATTCTTGTTGCATTGTTTTTTTTATGAATTTTTAAAACACAATTTTTTTTTTTTATTGTAAAATTTTTGTTTTTTTTTTTTTAAACTACAACGATATCTCTGAAACTACTAGGCCAAATTAAAAACAATGTAGGCACGGGTTAATGATAATTTTGTTGACGAGTTTAAGTTTTTTTTTTAATTGAATATAGTGAACCGTTTTCAAGTTATTTAAATATTTGTAGTGGAAGTACCTTAGTTTTGGACATAACGGTATATCGCGAAAAGTCGAGCTGAAACAATATTCAGTTCTTAAACAACAAATACCTTGTTCCCTTGTGTAATTTATCGGATTCCAAAATAAATTTAATAGTAAGAAAATTGAATCAAATTATATCAAAAAACGTTGGCTTAGAAGAAGTGAAAAGTATTTGTAAAGAATTGTGTCGATCTGCGCTAACATTAACATCAAAATACGAAGTAAAGGAAATACTGTCCCTTAAAATCGCTCCAATTACATCTGTGGATGTCGAAAGATCATTCTCAATGTACAAAAACATTTTACGTTGTAATAGACAAAATTTTTTGTTCGATAGTTTATCTCAATATTTTGTAGTTTATTGCAACACCAATCTCAAATAAGATGCTCAACATACAAAAACACCGTGATACTTAGGAAACATGGTTTAAGATTTTTGTTACTTTAATGTTAAATAAATGCATGTGATATTTTTTGAATTGTTCCTTAATTAATAATACTTAAATATTTATTTCTATTTTATTTTACTAACTCAACATTTGTGTATGTAAATTTACCAAAAATACTTACAAAGTCTGAACTTAAAATAATATTGTTTTTTTATTTTAATTTGTAAGCTGTTTTTTTTATTTTAAAAAATAAAAATATTTCTAATTTATATAAAAAAAAATGTGTGACTTAAATTTTTTAGGGCATGTTTTTGTTGATTTTAAGGTCATATTTTGCCATTTTTCAGGTCATATTTTATGCGCATAAAACACGATTTTTAGGGCATATTTCCGGTTGCCCTGCTGATTATAATTACAGCAGTAATATTGCTGGTTATGACCGTACAAACAGACGTTTCCTTTTTATGTAAAACTTTCATTTATGAACCGATTTAGAAGATTTTTTGCATTTAGATAGTGCTTCGAAAAAACTTAAAAATGCTTACATGTATATGTTATCTCATTTAGGTCAAGAGATATTTGAGAAAATAAAAAAATTTTGTCATTTCTGGCAGAGGTTGATTAAGTATTTTTTAAATTGCTGAAAAAATGATGCAAATACGATGTGCCAAGAGGTAGCAATTTCTTTATTATTTTTCATAAAAATGTTCATGTAGATGCCAAATTCTAATCAGTTCAGCAAAATGGCAAATAAGCCAAAAAATACCCAATTTTTGAAAAAAAAATTTTGTTTTTGAAAATTCTCTAAAGGCAACGAGACAGCTCGTTATATATTTTTTTGACAACATATGTGTACTAGTTAACCGTAACGTATTTCAACATCTCTGTCATATAGAACGACAGTGTGGCCATTTTAGTAAAAAATTCGGAATTTTGGAACATATTTTCCCGGTTTTGGAATTTGGGTATTTTGTTGCAATTTATTATATGTACATTTTTCCAAAATTTCGTTAAGATATTCCAGTCCGTTTGAATTTTACGCTATTTTTCATATAAAATATTACTTCTCCAAAAAAAAAGTTTTGACAAAATTTTACATTTTACTTAGAATCATCTAAAGAAGTCTATGGTCTCAGTTGTATGCTCTGTTGGGCTTAACTTCTTTCCGTATAAAATTATATATTCCCTCCTCCATATTACTGAGGTTAAACAAATTTTTTAAAATTTTATTTTTAAATTAATAACTAAAAAATTATTTTTTCTGATTATGTTTATGCAATACGAGACGTGTCGAAATAACATTATTTAAAATTTCTCCATAGGTAAGAACTCATTATATTCGCAGCAGGTCTAACCCAGGAAAATTTTTCAGAACTTGTTGCGAATGGAATTGAAACTAATATCGTTTCTTTTTTAAGCGACCTTCTATTCTGTTTCTGGTTCCATATAACCGATGACGTACAACATGTTGCACCACAGACAGAAAAATTAGTAAAACTAATTTTTTTTGCTGTGACCTAGTCCTGACCGTAATAACTTGTATAGAGAATACATAAAAACAAGATCCAATTTTTCCGTTAATGAAACTTTACATCCATCGGATTATATGTAATTCAGTTATAAAGTAATTCATTTCACAACAAGTTCCGAAGAACTTATTGGTTTCGGGACAACAATAATATATTGTGCAACCAAAAGTAGAACTTATTCCTTATCAATAAAAGCTGTTCTGCAATTGTTTCTTTGCAACAAAATAGTTTGCTGGGGACGACACGACCACAGTAGTAAACTTAAGACGTTTTACTTGTTGTTAAATTTTGTTTTTATCAAATTTTAGAAATAAAAATATATTCGAAAGTTTGCCTATAAAAAAATACTTTTTTGGTAGAACTATTTAGATATTTCTGAAACAACAGTAAACAGAATTGAATAAAATTTTAATTAATTCAAAAGACTTGCAATTAATTTCCAATGCAAAGGAAATTTCCAATTATGAGTTGCAATTCAAGTGAATTAGAAAAATGAAGTAGATAAAGAAATCAAGGAAAATCAGAAATACCGCTTTCATCTATTGAAAATGATGTATCCGACGTTGAGCTGAACAAATCTGTTGAACATCACTTTGCGATATTCGGATATTTATATGGTCAAAATACATGGAAAACGCCCAATAATTTCAATTTCCCTTATACGATACTTGCACGTCGGTATATTTCGATTCCTACCGATACAAATTTTTGCCGGTAACCAGAATTCCGCCGATCCCTGATCCCTGCCATTTGTCACAAAAGAAAGCGACTGTCCTTTCTAGTGTTTCTCATACAAAGTGATATATTTTTCTTTAGAAATATAAAAAAAAAACTACTTTTTTGTGTTGCTTTAAACTATTGTTAGGACCAAAACTACATTAGCGGTATTCAGTGTTTGATGCGAATGGTCTTGCGAAAGTGCAAATGCAAAATATTGCAGCAAGAAATGGAGCCGATAACTCTAAACAAAAAAAATTTAAAACAAAAAACCCAAATTTTCCCGACGAATAATTATGTATATCAGCTGTTATATAATTTGCATCTAGCATTACAAAGATGCTTATAAGAAATGGAGCCGATAACTCTAAACAAAAAAAAATTTAAAACAAAAAAACCCAAATTTTCACGACGAATAATTCTGTATATCAGCTGTTATATAATTTGCATCTAGCATTACAAAGATGCTTATAATACCGCTCACTGTCAATGATAAAATCATTGCTCTACCAAAACGTTGCATCCTAATAGGCACCAAACACTGAATACCGCTAATGTCTAAATCTGTTCCACTGGCTGTTCTCATTGCAATTTAAACTCACCACCATGAACACACTAAAAACTCAAATAGCGAAGTTCAGCATGACACTAAAGATATCAACCTCTAGCGATCTAACAACTCACATCTAGGTGGCGTACATAGTTAGATTAACGGATACGAAATCTCTGTGGATAACGTGCGTTTTTCTTCCGCAGAAACATACATGATACATAGTTGCTTACATAGTTCAAACAAACAAATTGTTTAAGTGTGAAAACAGTAAATGGGAACATTTTTTTAGTTATTAAACGTATGATTTAAATACAAATAATCAATAGTATTGATAGAAAAATTACATGTGGTATTTTTATAAAGAAAACTTACCTTCAAGAATTTGCATTTTTAGTTAGTCAATTTCATTTCGTTTTAATAAATGTCCCACTAATTTGCTTCTATGCACTGCCGACATATAAACATATTAATAATGTATATTCATTTATGAGTTTACATCATTTAGCCTAGCATTAAGCAAGAGATTACATTGAATTTAGCAACCATGTTTTTTCAAGTTAGTTCTTTTTTTCATATAGCTTAAGTAAGAACAAGGGTCTTTTCGTTACTCTCAAACACTCACTAATATTTAAAAACACATCCTAAAACATCTCATTGCATTCGCTCTCTGCATTAAAACACCGAATTTCGTGCAGAATAACTAACCGAACTGCTCTGCCGGCCAGAGTTGCTAACAATGACACCGCGACACCGTCATACCGATATTTGCATGAAACTGCATGTCCGTTATGTATATAAACACTTATTACAGGAGAACAGGCGAAAGAAGAAAACACACAAGAACTAGTTGAATCATCAAATAGCGATGGCATTTGTTTACACTTATAATGTTGGGATATTTTGCACAATTTCTTATAATGTAATCGTCACAGCGCACCATATTCTTTAACTTTAGCCTATTATTTACTATTTAATAAGGTTAATAACAAATGATTACAGAAAATATCATTACGACCGTTTTTCAATTTGCACTATTTATCGCGACGATCAAAAAAGAACTAAACAACTTCGGTAACTGCAGTGCGAAACAAAAGAAAACAGTTTAGAAAAAGAGAGAGAGAGTAGAGTACACTTGGAGCTGAGATGATAAAGTGTAGCACAGATTGCTCTGCATATGAGCATTTGGAGAGTATTTAAGAACAAGGTAATGCGAATATAGGAGTTGTAGCAAACATCATAAATAAATTCATAATGAGTGCATTGACTTTTGTGTTGCCCTGTTTGCCACTTGTAGAAATATTGGTTGATGCAATAATTTAACTGTGCTAAATTATGTTTAGCACTTATTTTTGAAGTATTTTTTTTTTAGCTATTAGCATAAAGACCAAATTTAATGTTTTTACGACTAAGACCCTAAGTGTTTGTCTCCTAAGATAATTGTGACTTTAGATATTAATATAAAGTAGGTACCTACAAAAAAAATAGCAGAAAAACTTATAAATAATCTCTCCCTATGTTCTTGTTAAACTGACTCAGTGAACAAGGGTTTGTGTAATATTTTACGTTTGTATAGATTTTTTTATAATGTTATTGTGATTTGAGCAGATATCAAAAAAATTACTATTTCGGATGTTAAGGCAATTTCCATGGAGATCGAAGAAATTAATCTAGATCGGCAAATATACGTTACGCTCTAATAATAATTTATACAGATCTAATGATGAACTTATAAGCAAGTGATTTTGAAAACAATGTTGTTTGCCAAATTCAACAGTCCTCCAAAGATGGAAAGTGTTAACCGATTCTTAGTAACAGATAGGTGTTTTACTCATGATTGCGTGTTACTTTATAACTTAATATTTCAGTTATAAAGTAAATTAAGGTATTCTAAAATAAAGGATAAATTCTTCTTCAAACATAAAAAATAGTGAAAAAATCCATTAAGTTCACTGTTTTGAGGTAAAAACAAACAGCTATTCCAAGTTATCCATATATATGTTAATAAATTCAAAATTGTTAAGAACTGATGGAGTAATTGGATCATAAGTAGTATTTTTGTCCCGAGAATTCCGGGACAAAAATCCCGGGAATCCAGTCCATTTTTTGACCCGGATCCCGGGAATACGACCGGGATTTTCATTATGCTTATTTAATCTGTTAAACTACGAAACTAAAACCATAAATTATTTAGTGTTCCAAATTTTTACCATAAAATTACCAATTGGTGACTATTTTCTTGACCATTACTATCGTCTTCCGCCTCTCGATGTGTTGTTTATCTTTCAAATGTGCTTTAAAATATAGCGAAAAATTCGAACGTATTGAATTGCTAAAATGGATTAGCAATACCATGTCCATGAGTTGATGGATACTTACTATTGATATATTCTAAAACAATATTTTTAAGCCAATTGACTGAAATATAACTTTCCCTGTTGGTGTACTGGGTGATTGTTCGTTAAGGTGTTTGGTCTGAGCGATGATAACACTTATCCCCTTTTTATCTCAAGGAGTACGAATCTCAAAAAAGTTCATAGTGCACAATTACCATATAAAATAAGTTTTACATCGAATTGTCGCGATTCCACCTTTAGCTTTTGGTCTGGGTGATAGTAACAGTTTTAACCCATTTGTAATTAATACTCCGCCCTTATTTGCTGTTCTACCTTAAACCGTTTGGTCTTGGTTTAGTTAGGTTTTTTTTTAAGATCTCTAATTCTATAGGAAGCATTCCCATATAGATTTTGCGATGCTATCTTTAGCCGTTCGTCTGGGTGATTGTATAAGTTTTACCCCTTTTGGGTCATTTTTAGCACCTAAGAATGCATTTTGAAAATTCCATCGGATTATAGCTGTATTGTTTGGATTGGGTCCTTTTTGCTCGAAAAATTACTAATTTCGAAAAATCCCTCCTAGCGGCCTTCTTATTCTTTAAGAAGCTTGCTCATATACATTGCCACGATGATAGCTTTTGCCGTTTGGCGTGTATAATGTTACCAGTTTTCTCGCTTGTTAGAATTCTTTTCCACCCAAAAGTACGAATTTCGAAAAATAGCTTGTCTAAGCATTAACAAATTTTCAAATAAACCATTACACGAGATTTTTAGAATGATTTGTATGTTTCATTTCATATTTTATTGCTTGCATTAAAATTTAAACAATTTTTTTAATAATTAAAGGCATTTATTATATATTTTTTGTTCTGGACCGGGATTTCCCGGGATCCCGGGAAAATGAAATTAAAATCCCGATATCCCGGGAAATGAAAAATGCCGGGGATTCAAACACACTACTAAGGTATGAAACACCCGAAAATACAGTTTTTGAACCGTAAGTCAAGATTATGAGGTTGTTAGGGAAATTTTGGTATACAGATAAATTTGTACTCGATCAGACCTACAATACGCACTAGGTCCTTCCTCAAGTTCCTTAAAATATTTTTATTCTGTAGTGGGATGTTATGAAAACATTTTTATAAAAGGTTGAAGTTATCTTGTTTTTACAATAAAAAAATTCGTAAAGCTACATTATTTTAGGAAAAAATTAAGCACTTTTAAAGATCGTCAAAAATAACGCAATTTGTCATCATTAACTCAAAATCGACAAAAATAACTCTTC
>OZ035881.1:138316606-138383796 GCA_964034835.1 Muscina levida
TAACGCAGTTAAAAAAAAGCATTAACCAATACTCCTACAAAGTGACAACCAGGCAACCCTAAAGTCAATGCACTCATTATCATATTTGCTCCATCTCCTTTATTTACATTGTCTTTTGCTCTATTACTCTCTAAATGCTCCATACGTAGAGCAATCATTGCTACTTTTTATCATCTCAGCTCCAACTACTCACTCAGTCTCTCTCTCTTTTCTCTATCTATTGTTTTCTTTTGTTTCGCACTGCAGTTGCCGAAATTGTTTAGTTCTTTTTTGATCGTCTCAATAAACAGTGCAAATTTAATTACGGCCGTGATTATATTTGTTTGTGTTAATCATTTTTTATTAACTGCATTGACTAGTAAACAGTAGACTAAAGTAAAAGAATATGGTTCCGCTGTGACGATTACATTATAAGAAATTGTGCAAAATATCCCAACATATTAAGTGTAAACAAATACCATTAGATTAATTGATGCTTCAACCAGTTCTAGGGTGTTTTCTTCTTTCGCCTGTTCTCCTGCAATAAATGTTTTTTATACATTTCATGCCTATATCGGTATGTCGGTGTCGTGGTGTCGTTATTAGCAGCTCTGCCGGCAGAGCTGTTCGGTTAATAATTTTGCATGGAATTCGATGTGTTAAAGCAGAAAGTAATTAATTAAATGCAATGCGATGTTTTAGTATACGTTTTCAAATATAAGTGAGTGTTTGTGAGTAACGAAAAGACGTTGTTCTTAGTTAAAGAGATATGAGAAAAAAGTTGCTACCTTCAATATATTCTCTCGCGAACTGCTAGGCAAAATGATGTAAACTCATGCTCATTAAAAGATACATTATTTATATGTTCATATGTTGGAAGTGCATGTAAACAAATTAGTGGAACATTAATTAAACCAAAATTAAATTTATAAAATTAAAGTTCAAAATCTCGCAAGATAAGTTTTTAGGCTATTTATGATACCATTTAAAATATTACCATATATGAATTACAAATCATATAATTTTTATATCAATAGTATTGATTTTTTTGTTTAAATCATACGTATAATAAATTTAAAAGTTTTCTCATTTGCTGCTTTCACATTTAAATAATTTGTTTGTATGATATGTGTATGCAACTATCGTGGTTTCCTGTTTCTGCCGAAGATACACTCACGTTATCCACACAGATTTCATAAGACAGATTTCGTATCCGTTCATCTAACAAAGTGCGCCACCTAGAAGTGAGTTTAAAGATCGCTAGAGGTTTAAGTCTTTAGTATCGTGGTGAAATTCGCTATCTGTGTCTCCGGTGATTTGATAGTGGTGAGTCAGTTTGAATCATAGACATTCGAAATAAAATGAGTACAATCAGTTGAACTAACTTACACATTACATCACTCGATATCCTTCGCTGGCATCTAGATAGTTTGTGCTAATATTTTGTGAATGCGCAAATAAATTCTTCAGTTTGCCTACCATTACATACGAAAAACACTCAGAAAATTATAAGTTGCCGTACATTACTTACCGAAAATGAGGTAGAGAGTTAATAATATGGAAAGAACTCAAAATATTTGGAAAATCTCTAAATAAAAGAAAAATACTCATTTGAATAGGAAGTTTGCAGAAGGGATAGGTTCCTGTAATCCATTTTAATTTCAAAGCGGGTGTTGAATAAAGAATTGATGTGTGCGAAATTTTATTGCACTCTATGTTTTTGTGAAAACATAAGCGCACCTAGGAATAAATGGGTCATTGTAATTTCGGTAATTTTTATGATAGGTTCCATAACCTAGGAATTCTTGAGTTTTATCTATCTATATAATCGGCCGTGGCATAGTGGTTAGAACACGCGACTACCATGCGGGAGATCACAGGTTCAACTCCTGGCTCCAGTATTCTTAAAAAAAAAAATAAAAAAAAAAATTTCTTTCATTGTCGGCTCCCCTCGAATGTTGTTGACACCAACTTCGCAGTATAAGTGTCGAGTCAATCGGCGTGTCTAGAGCTTCGCAAACAGTGACGTTCGCATTCGTCGATAAACAAGTTAATTCACAACAACGCGAGAAGCTATCCCATACCTCATTCATGGGTGTAAATGGAAATTTAGTTTAAGTTATATAACGTTAAGGTTTACTGGAGTTA
Source organism: Muscina levida (assembly GCA_964034835.1). NCBI lineage: Eukaryota > Metazoa > Arthropoda > Insecta > Diptera > Muscidae > Muscina > Muscina levida. The sequence goes on from OZ035881.1 coordinate 138,318,734, forward strand.
TCCTGCTCACCAGCCATCCAGCCAGACAGACGGACATAACTCAATCGTCTTAAAAAGTCCTGAAACGAATTTGATCTAAAGATACTTGGAGGGTATAAGAACCGCACATCGGACTGTGACCGAATAAATATCTTCAATAATACCCAATAGCTATGCTAAATTACATACAAAAACCTTTAAACCTGAATTGATTTAAGATAGTTAAGATAAAATTTTTACAAAATCTTTTCTGAAGCCTTTAAAAATTTACCTCAATATTTAGATTTAAATTCACAAACGATTTCGTAAGAACAATCATCTTTCTTTTCTTGAAAATGTCTGTTGGCTTAAACGTTGCACACACAGCAACAAAAGCCACAAGAGACGTAATAACACCAACGATAACAATGACAATCAGCAACATCATCGATGTCATTTAAATTGAATGCGAGTGATTCAAATGCCTTAAATTTCAACTGCTCAACCGGTTCCTTAGAAGTATTTAGCATTCCAAAATAGCAGCCAGCGGGATATTATATTCCCATAACTTGCAACACTTCAACTTTTCACATTCGCAAGACTCTGAGCAAGCCATGAAACGAATACTTAATCAACTAGTTAGATACTGTTGCCTGGTTTGTGTCAAAATAAGATGAACTAAGAGGAAACATGAAAATATCTCCCAGAATTGTGTTTGATTTATAAATAACATCACATTGACAATTGCCATGGCTTAGCGGCATGGAGATAGCGTAACATTTAGGTGAGAATTTCTCAAGGATTTCTTAGAAATTTAAGGACAAAGGACAATAAATATTTCAATTTGAGTAAAGTTGTAAAATATATATTTATAGTTACAGCACTAACAAAAGTAGTTAAGAAAGCCGACTAAAGAATATTTTCAAAGATTTGTATAGACATATTTTTGCTTACTCTAATATCAAAATTACTGATGTCTTATTAAATACTCAGCAATTGAGGGGTAAATCGACTTTTGTCTGTAATTACATTTCTGAGAAAGTTATAAATTTTCTTTTTAAATTATTAGCTTGGCAACTAAGCAACCAACTTTACAATACACCAATATTTCAAAAGGGTGTACAATTTAAAATGTAGTTGATGTCAACAAATGACTCCCAAAGTAAATTCAGTTTTATTGAAACACATAAACTACATAGAGTTGGCAGTTACTTTGAAGATAAAGATGTATATAATAGAATGAAAAAATTAGCTTAACGTTTTTAACATTGCTAGAATGCTTAAAGATAATCCAGCTAAAGTTTGACCACACAGGGGTCTACTATATCTAAATTTGTCTATCACGGGGGTATATATGTCAGTCATGTCTTGTTAATAGTGCCTTAAGAAATTTTCGCAGCAACAATTACGTAAAAACAATTCAGAAGCGATTTTCAAAGCCATAATTTCATGACAAGCCATGACCGAAATCGTTTGTCAGAAATTTTCTTTAAATTTAGATATTAGTTTTTATCAGGTTTTAATAACAACTCTGGGCAGATTTGCCTCAAAATATTCAATTGTAAAAACATGTATACTTTTGATAACATTAGTGTACAGTTTATCAAAATTTTGTGTCCTTTGAATTCCCTTTGTGACTTAATTCCTATGTAAACAGAACTAGATCCGATTCAATTTACCTTCAATGGCTTTTATTTTCTTAAATACTGACTACGGACTTATTTCTTTGATATTTGTCCTTTAAAGTAATTAAAAAAAAACACTCTCTCCTCTTGCTCTGCATTTATTTAATCAGTTCCTACAGACAGAAATTTTTCGAGAAGTTTTTCTTTTTATTTTTCACAATCCTTTGTAAATTTCTTTTGCTGCTCATTCTTACCGGTGTAATATTCAAATTACCACTTCTTTAAATTGCGACTAAAGAACGCTTGCAAGAATTAAAACTCCACCACCAAATATTCAAGCTTGTTTTTTTCATTCAACTAACGGGTCATCATTTTGCTTTGTTTCAATTTCGTTGTAAGTTGATCGTAACAACCAACAAATATGATGAAATAAAAAACAAATCATTTTAGCAAACACACATTTAAATTGACCCGTCCTCGTTGACATTTTTAATGAACGCATAATTTCAAAAAATTCAGATTTCCCTTGGCCTCCTCGTACACCAAATCCAACTGCGCCCGATTTTTTATGGAGTTATTTAAAAGACAAAGAGTATGTTAACAAACCACAGACACTTGGACAGGTCAAGCAGAATATTCGAGACGAAATACGGTGCCTGCAATCAGAAAGATTAAGCCGTGTAATGCAAAATGCGCTAAAAAGAGCCAATGCCTGTATCGAGCAAAATGGTAGTCATTTGTCTGATGCAAACATGTTAAATTCCAATTAGAATTAGCAATTGATGCAATTGGTTTATATTTTCTAATTCATCAAACAATTAGAATTAGTTCAACTAATTCCCATTAGATAATTGAAATTTTCATTCCAATGGTAAAACTAATTGCAATTAGTTGCCATTAGCAAAAAAAATTGGTTTTAATTTACAATTAGAAATCTAATTGACTTCTGCTAATGCAATTAGATTTTTGAAAATATCAAAATAATTGATTCTAATTTGAGCTAATTGAATATCTAATTTCATTAGCAGAAGTCAATTAGATTTCTAATTGTAAAGGTAAACCAATTTTTTTTGCTAATGGCAACTAATTGCAATTAGTTTTACCATTGGAATAAAAATTTCAATTATCTAATGGGAATTAGTTGATCTAATTCTAATTGTTTAATGAATTAGAGAATTTCACAAAAGAAGGTTAATTAGCAATCATTACCATTATCTAATCATTATTTAACATCTTTGGTCTGATGTCATATTTCACACATAGTAACCTTAAATTTCCATAAAATGTATTTAAATAAAAAAATAAATCATTTAAAAAAAAAACCGTTTTTCCAAAAGTTATACGTGTTTAACATGGCTCCACGAAAAGCCCCCCAATGAAATAACACCCAAACGAGAAATGAAGCATTCCCCAAATTTTTTTCATACATTTTTGGGTGTTATTTCATATGAAATAACTCCCAATTTTCTTGGGCCGTTTTTCATTTTTCTTTGGGAATTATTTCAGTCCTAATTTGGGGTTTTCAAATTATGAAATAATCTCCAATGAAATAACACCCAACCAATTTTTTAAATTTGGGGATTGTTTCATATCGTGAATAATTTGGGTGTTATTTCATATTTTATTAGGGGGTTATTTCATTTTTAAAGTTGTTGGTTTTTAGGGGTTATACTTATATAATTATATAAAAACAGGCCTTTTACAAGAAAACTTTTAGCCAGTGAATATATTACAATATCTTTTGAATGTTTACAGATATTTCCATTTGTGTTCATATTGACGGATAGAAAATCAAGAAAATGCACCGAGCAATTTTTCATTTTGAGAATTCGATTAGTACACTCTAAGAATGGAATTTATTTTTAAATTTTGTAAGAGTTCTTCAAAAGGAAGAATTCAATAAAAGCAGAGAGTTTGATTTGCTTGTGAACACTGGAGGTGGTTGTGTAAAGGCCAAACGTAAAAGGCAAATTGTCTTCCGAACTGCAAAAATAGAGCAGGGCTACAACGATCTACGATCCACACGATTCATTTCAATAATTTTGCGACTTTGCTGTTGGTCCATATTGACTTCATGAAATCCTTGGTGTAACTGACTCTTTTATGAATTTTGGGCATAATTTCATTTTTGTTGTTGATGGGGTTTATTTCATTGGGGGTTATTTCATTTTCATCATTGGGTGTTATTTCATATGAAATAACTCCCAAATATTGGGGGTTGTTTCGTTTTCGCTTTGGGGTTTATTTCATTTATTTTTCGATGTTATTTCATTTACTGTTTTTGGGTGTTATTTCCAATTTTTTGGGGTTTATTTCATTGGGGGTTATTTCCTGGGCCGATGTTAAACGGCTCCACGAAAAGCCCCCCAATGAAATAACGCCCAAACGAGAAATGAAATATTCCCCAAATTTTTTTCATACATTTTTGGGTATTATTTCATATGAAATAACTCCTAATTTTTTTGGGCCGTTTTTCATTTTTCTTTGGGCATTATTTCATTCCTCATTTGCGGTTTTCAAATTATGGAATAATCTCCAATGAAATAACACCCAACCAATTTTTTTAAATTTGGGGATTGTTTCATATCGTGAATATTTTGGGTGTTATTTCATTTTTTATTCGGGGGTTATTTCATTTTTAAAGCTGTTGGTTTTTAGGGGTTATAATTATATAAAAATAGGCCTTTTACAAGAAAACTTTTAGCCTGTGAATATATTACAATATATTTTGAATGATTACAGATATTTCCATTTGTGTTCATGTTGACGGATAGAAAATCAACAAAATGCATTGAGCATTTTTTCATTTTGAGAATTCGATTAGTTCAAACTAAGAATCGAATTTTGTTTAAATTTGTAAGAGTCCTTCAAAAGGAAGAATTCAATAAAAGCAGAGAGTTTGATTTGCTTGTGAACATTGAAGGTGGTTGTGTAAAGGCCAAACGTAAAAGGCAAATTGTCTTCCGAACTGCAAAATAAGAGCAGGGCTACAACGATCTACGATCCACACTATTCATTTCAATAATTTTGCGACTTTGCTGTTGGGCCATATTGACTTCATGAAATCCTTTTTTGAATTTTGGGCATAATTTCATTTTTGTTGCTGATGGGGTTTATTTCATTGGGGGTTATTTCATTTTCATCATTGGGTGTTATTTCATATGAAATAACTCCCAAATATTGGGGGTTGTTTCGTTTTCGCTTTGGGGTTAATTTCATTTATTTTTGGATGTTATTTCATTCACTGTTTTTGGGTGTTATTTCCAATTTTTTGGGGTTTATTTCATTGGGTGTTATTTCCTGGGCGTTATTTCATTGGGGGGCTTTTCGTGGAGCCTTAACATCACTAGGTCTCATTAGGGCCACCCTGTACAACACAGGAACGATGTGGGGAACAAGAAAGGTATATAGAGAGCCTATATTCAAAATGATACCCTTCACCATTTCTAATAATAGTAATAAAACTGGTTATTCGCACTATAACTATATTATATTAAACTTTGAACCGTAAAAAAGTTGAATTTAAAGTTTCTATGCTCATCTTACAACTTAAAATTCGCTTAAAAGATGCAAGCTTGAATACCAAATTTAAGCTCGATAGCTCTTAAACTACGGAGGAGTCACATGGGCGGACCCCCAAAAAGGGGGAGTTTGTATGAATTTGTGGTGTAGTTTTTGTCCGATAATGTTCATCTTAGAACTTAACATCCGCTTAGAGGATAGGAGCTTGTATATTAAATTTATTTTCAATAGCTCTTAAATAAAGGCTATAATCGCTGCGAGAGACAGACGGACACCCCCCAAAAAGGGGGAGTGTGTATAGGAGATGGAAGTAGTGTTTATCCAATATTTTTCATCTCAGAAATAAAGCTGTGCTTAGAGGATGGAAGCATACATACCAAATTTCAGCTCCATATTTTTTAAATTACGGCTTTAATCGCGGTGAAAGATAGAGGGTCACCCCAAGAAGGGGAGTTTGTATTGGATATGAGTGTAGTTTTTGTCCAATCTTGCACATCATAAAATTTAACCTCCACTTAGAGAATAGAAGCTTTCATACCAAATTTCAGCACGATACATCTTAAACTGTGGCTGAATTGCAGAGAGACCCCCAAAAAGGGGAAATTTGTATGGGAGGTGGGAGTAGGCTTCGATCGATCTTATTTATCATAGAACTCAATCTTCACTTAGAGGACAAAATCTTATATAAAGACTTTCAGCTCGATGGCTTTTAAACTGCGACTGTAATCGAAGGGACAGACCCCCAAAAACGGGCAATTTGTATGGGGGGTGGGAGTAGCCTTTGACCGATCTTTCTCATCCTAGAAATCAGCCTCCAGAAGGAGAACTACTTAATTACAGCTGTGATCGCGAGGACAGGCTCCAAAAAGGGAAGTTAGTATGGTAGGAGTAGTTTTTGATCGATCGGGCTCAACTTAAAACTTAACCTCCGCTTAGAGCATTGAAGCTTGTGTTTCAAATTTCAACCTAATATCTTTTAAACTACAGCTGTAATCGAGGGGACAAACTCCAAAAATGGGGGGTGTCGGATCGAGCTCATATTAAAACTTAACCTCCGCTCTGATGATATATGCTTGTATTCCAGATTTCAGCTCGATATCTCTCAAACTAGTAAACTTGACAGATGGACATCTTTCAATCGATAATATATACATATACTAGTGGACCCGGCAATGCTTCGCTATTGCATAATGGACTAATATTACAAAATTAACTTAATAAAATACTCAGATATCAATTTAAATTAGCTCCCATTTATAAAAGCTGTGCATATGCCACTTTTAAACATACTTTGGCAACGTTTCCTTAACTCGATAATAATATGTTTGGCTTGCTTTCATAATGGAATAATTTTGAGCGTTGATCTTAGTCCTCGGTAAACAATTCGCTACCCCAAGTAACTCCCAAACCAGTCCAATCAACAACCTTTTATTGTGTCGAATGTTACATCTCACTATGACCATCCGCCCGCTGATCGAGTACTATCTGTACACCAAATTTCATGTCTCTAGAATAAAAATATCAAAATTGTCGGCTGCAATTTTAAATTCTATTTTTCTAAGACTAAGGTTCGATTTTAGCATGCCCCCTCCGCCCACTGATTGAATATAACTTAGTAATTGTTGGGCATAGAATTTATAATTGTAGTGCCAAGTTATATGTATTTTTACGCCCACTAAGCCCATTGGTTCAAAAATTAGAATGTCGTCTGCATATTTATATTCGTGTTGCCGAGTACTATCTGGGTGTCAAATTTTATCTCTCTAGCTCTAAACAAGTTTTGCCACGCCCACTCCGCCAATTGGGTCAAAAATTAAAATTTCGTCTGCATATTCATATTCGTGTTCTCGAGTTCTATCTGGGTATCAAATTTTATCTCTCTAGCTCTAAAAAAAAGTTGTTCCACGCCCACTGTGCCCATTGGGTGAAACATTTAAATTTCGTCTGTATATTCATATACGTGTTGTCGAGTACTATCTGGGTATCAAATTTTATCTCTCTAGCTCTAAAAAAAAGTTTTGCCACTGTGCCCATTGTATCCAAAAATAAAATTTCGTATGCATATTCATATTCGCGTTTTCCAGTACTGTCTGGGTATCAATATGTATCTCTCTAGCTCTAACAAAGTTTTGCCACGCCCACTGTGCCCATTGGGTCAAAAATTAAAATTTCGTCTGCATATTCATATTCGTCTAGCCGAGTAATATCTGTGTACCAAATTTTATCTTCCTAGCTCTAAAAATATGTTTTGCCACGCCCACTGATCCAAAATTTAAATTTCGTCTACATATTCATATTCGCCTAGCCGAGTTATATCTGTGTACCAAATTTTATCTTCCTAGCTCTAAAAATATGTTTTGCCACGCCCACTGATCCAAAATTTAAATTTCGTCTACATATTCATATTCGCCTAGCCGAGTTATATCTGTGTACCAAATTTTATCTTCCTAGCTCTAAAAATATGTTTTGCCACGCCCACTCCGCCCATTGGGTCCAAAATTTAAATTTCGTCTGCATATTCATATTCGTGTTGTCGAGTACTATCTGGGTATCAAATTTTATCTCTCTAGCTCTAAAAAAAAGTTTTGCCACGCCCACTCTGCCCATAGGGTAAAAAATTACAAAATATACAGCCTATAGTAATTTCCATATAGTACACTAACTGTCTTCCAAATTTCATTGAAATCGGTTCAGCCGATTAGGCGTGATTGAGCAACAAACAAACAAACAAACAAACAAACAAACAGACAGACATTCACATTTATAATATTAACTAGTGGACCCGGCAATGCTTCGCTATTGCTTAATTATCGAATACCTATAATATGTTTGGCATGCCTACTTTAAGGGCTAACTTAAGCGTCGTTCTTGTACGCTCTGTAAACTATTCATTATCCCAAGTTACTCCTTAACCTGATCAAACTAACAACGTCCCCCTAACCGATATTAAAACATACGTCTGCAAATTCATATCTATATATACCAATATTACTTTATATAGCCCTAAAAACATGTATATATTCATGGCTCATTTATAGTACTGACATCATTGTCAGTATTTCCCTTTAAATTTTTTCGACAAACTTTTTCTGACGACTATTTATTTTTTGACAAAATAAATTAACGCAGTGTAAATAGTCCATAAAATTTACTGACACAATTCTTACTCTTTGCTTTAATAACAGTACTTTTTGACGGAAATAAAAATACTTTTTGATACAGTAAACATAACTTTTGACACAATTAAAAAAAAACTTTTTTTAAATTTAAAGTATTTTTTGATACAATTAAGGTACTCTGTGATACAATTAATTGTTCTTTTTGTGCACAATAAAAGTATCTTTCATTACAATAAAATCTACTTTGGTACCAATAAAGTACTCTTTGATACCTTAATGTTTTTTTTAACAATAACATAATTGTACTTTTTTGTACAGTAAAATCACTTTTTGGTACACTAAATTTTACTTTTTGGTACAATAAATGTACTTTTAGTACACTAAATAAATTTTTATTATCTGTATATCAAATATTATCGCTCTAGGGCTACAACAGTTTTGTCACGCTCCCTCCGCCCCCTGGTCCAAAATGCCATCTACATATTCATATTCGTGTTGTCGTGTACTATCTAGGTGTCTCTAGGGATGAAATACAGTTTTCCACGCCCACTCCGCCCACCGATCCAAAATATTAATTTCGTTTGTTTATTTATGTGTAGTCGAATACTACCTGTATATTTCATTTTATGTTTCTAGGACTAAAATACAGTTTTGCCACGCCCCCTTCCCCCAATAATGGCAAATTAAAATATCGTCTACATATTCATATTCGTGTTGTAGTGTACTATCTGGGTTCTAAAATTTAACTCTCTAGGGCTTAAATACAGTTTTGCCACGTCCACTCCTCCTACTGACCCAAAATTCAAAATTTGTTTGCATATTTATATTCGTGTTGTCGAATGCTATCTGTATATTAAATTTTATCTCTATAGGACTAAAATACTGTTTTGCCACGCCCCTTCGCCCACTCGCTCATTGATCGAATATTTAAATTCCGTCTGTATATTCATATTTGTACTGTCGAGTACTATTTGTATACCGAATTTTATTTCTGTGGGGCTAAAATACCGTTTGGTCACGCCCTCTCCGCCAACTGATACAAAATTTTAATTTCGTCAGCATATTCATATTCGTGTAGCCTGGTACTATCTATGTACCAAATGATTTCTTTAGGGCTAAAAGACAGTTTTTCCACACCCCCTCCGCCTATTGACCCAAAATTAAAATTCATGTTGCCGAGCACTATCTGTGTACCAAATTTTATCTCTCTAGCTCTAAAAATATGTTTTGCCACGCCCACTATGCCCGTCGGATCCAAAAATAAAATTTCGTCTGAATCTTCATATCCGCGTTGTTGAATACTATCTGGGTATCAAATTTTATATATCTAGCCTAAAAAAAAAAAAATTGTGCCACGCCCTCTCCGCCCGTTTGCCTAAAATTAAAATTTAGTCAGCAAATTCAAATTCGTGTTGTCGAGCACTATCAGGGTACCAGATTGTATCTATCTAGCTCTAAAAAAAGTTTTGCCACGCCCACTCTGTCAACTGGTCCAAAATAACAATTTCGTCAGCATATTCATACTCGTGTTGTCGAGTACTATCTGGGTATCAAATTTTATATCTCTAGCTCTAAAAAATGTTTTGCCACGCCCACTCCGCCAATTGGGTCCAAAATTTTAATTTCGTCTGCATATTCATATTCGTGTTGTCGAGTACTATCTGGGTATCAAATTTTATCTCTCTAGCTCTAAAAAAAAGTTTTGCCACGCCCACTCCGCCCATAGGGTAAAAAATTACAAAATATATAGCCTATAGTAATTTCCATATAGTATACTAACTGTCTTCCAAATTTCATTGAAATCGGTTCAGCCGTTTAGGCGTGATTGAGCAACAAACATACAAACAAACAAACAAACAAACAAACAGACAGACATTCACATTTATAATATTAATAGGATAGGATATGTACATATTGTCATATCTACCATGCCTCATTGTAGGCGTTACAAATGGAAGAACAAAATTAGTATACCGTTCGTTCCGTTCGAGCGCATAACGAAGGTAAAAAAACGGCTCCACGAAAAGACCCCCAATGAAATAACGCCCAAACGAGAAATGAAAATTCCCCAAATTTTTTTCATACATTTTTGGGTGTTATTCCATATGTAAAAACTCCCAATATTTTTGGCCGTTTTTCATATTTTTTGGGAATTACTTCATTCCTCATTTCGGGTTTTAAAGAATTGTAGAATTTGGGTGTTATTTCATTTTTATAGCTTTTGGTTTTTGGGGGAATTATATAAAAATAGGCCTTTTACAAGAAAACTTTTAGCCTGAGAATATATTACAATATCTTTTGAAAGTTTACAGATATTTCCATTTGTGTTCATATTGACTGATAAAAAATCAACAAAATGCTACGAGCATTTTTTCATTTTGAGAATGATATCTAAGAATGGACATTTTTTTTTTCAAATTTGTAAGAGTTCTTCAGAAGGAAGAATTCAATAAATGCAGAGAGTTTAATTTGCTTGTGAACAGTGGTGGTGGTTGTGTAAAGGCCAAACGTAAAAGGCAAATTGTGTTTCGAAAAGAGCAGGGCTACAACGATCTACGATATACACGATTCACTTACTACCTCAGTTTAAATTTATGATTTCTTTTAGGATTTTTGTGCGAATTAATAAGAGACTTTCTTGTTAGTTCTCAGTTGGTACCGTATAAGAATCTTTCGGTAACCCCATACAAAATGAGTGATATTGAATTGAACTTTTTGGATTTGTTGACGAATTTATTTAAATTTTTTATAAAGTTATCCAACTGTTTACACTTCACAAGCAGGCAAATAATAATACATAAGTAATTTTAGTAAGAAATCGGTTAATTTCAATAACTTAAGGCTTAAGCGATATCAGGAGGATATCAGTCAGTTTAACTGATTAAAATTTTTGTACATGTTTAGTTATAAGATTTCTCCTTTCTTATAAATTATAATATTTTAGAAATAAATTTCTCATGTTATTTGCAAATGTGTCTAACAGACTTCAACAACTTCTAGCTAACTGTGTATAAATATACCAATTTACCGATGTTAAAGTTTTTTGTTGCTTTTACTTTAACCTATCCACATAATATTGGCAATACTATGAAGTCTCGTTAATTCCTTTATCTTACTCAAAACGATTTCTTCATGCTTGAAGGTCATTTGTTTGCTTGTATTACCATTATTTACATCTTGTTGTCATTTCCAAATTTAATAATCTTCTTTCACACACATACAACACACGCACACAGATACACAAAACGCCCACTTCAATTTTAACATGCCACCCACATTTATTACTTATGGCCGTAGTTCTCATTTGGTAAATAATTTATATACATTTTTACACCTTAACTCTCTGTATTTGTCACATTTACCTTGAAATGTTTCCTTAATATAATACGAAGTTGTTTTCACTCTGTTTTTTGTTGTGTGGTAATTTTCACAAATGAAATAGTATTAATAATTTTTCATTTCTTAGCAAAAAAAAAAAAAAACAAGAACAAAACAACCATTAAAAAAATACCAACAAATAAGGGTTCATTCAAGTGGCATTGTGTCTTTTTCACTTTGGTTGACTGTTTAGTATTGTGTTTTCGGGCATATTTGTGTTGAGGTAAAACACAAACTTAGAAACATGAATGTCACATACACTTTCAGCGAAACTTTTGACACAAAGTCATTATGTATTATTGTCACGAGATTTTTATGTGAAGATGAATGTTTTTCCATAAATTATATATAAATATAAAATTATTTTATGTTATATTTCTGGTTTGTTTCTTCTACCGCGTCGTTATTTATTGTTCAAAACTGTTGACTGAAAAAGAAGACTTAAATAACGGTTTTAAAATGTACATAATTAAATTTTTAATTCTTTGATTTATATGAATATTAATTTAAAAATAATATATAAATCTTATTCTGTAGTGGATTATATATTACTAGCTTTCCCGGCTTGCGATGCTTCACCCATATTTACAATGAATCAATACAGGTAAAAAGCCTGTAGCTTTACATTCCTTTCGCACAATTAAAATGGACTGGTACTCCTCGAATTCTATAGGAAACATGCCTAATGGGCATTGCCTATATAAGATTATAGATTAAGCCGTTTGGTCTAGTTGATGGTACCAGTTTTGTCCCTTTTCGGCCATTTTACAAATAAAATTTAAATTTTCTAAAAACCCCATCTGGCGGCTTTCTAATTCTATATACATTTACGTTACTCTACCTTTAGGCATTTGGTCTGGGCGATAGTACCAGTTTTGTCCCTGTTTCGGTTTTACCGCCCTTTGTAATTACATAGGGAGCAATCCCATACAAATTATCATGATTTTATCATTAGCCGTTTGCTCTGGGCGATAGTAACATTTTTATCCCTTCTTCGATTTTTTTACCCTGAAATATCGGATTTCATGCCAATTTTCGCGATTATAGCATTGGCCGATTTGTAGTATTTTCCCCTAAAAGTACGAATATCCAAAAATCCGTTCTTTGCTGACGTTAACTCCTATCTACATCCAGTAAGCAATTTTAAATATATAGATTATGGAAATGTTATTACAATCGTTCTATTAATATGACCGACATAAAAAATTGTCCAAAAGGGGGCGTGACACCGCCCATTTCCCAGCGAGACGTAATCCCCCATGTTCCTTTAATATATGTAGCAAATCTCATCTTCTTACCTTTAATGGCTCTTGAGATATGACCGATTGAAATTTCGGTTTGTGTGGGCGGTGCCACGCCCCTTTATCTAATTATGTTTTCATGTAGCTTATGAAAGAGACACTATGGATAGTGATACACAGTGAACATTTCATTTAAATCGGTCCATATATTTCGCTCAGACAACGATTTTTTCAAAAGGGGCGAGGCACCGCCCATTTTCCAGCGAGACGTAATCTTCTTTGTATCAGTAACATATAAAGCAAATCTCATCTTCATACCTCTAATGGATATGACCGATTCAATTTCGGTGTGGGCGGTGCCACGCCCCTTTATCTTATTATGTTTTCATGTAGCCTATGATAGAGACCCTATGGATAGTTTCACACAAAGAAAATATAATTGCAATCGGTCCATTTATTTAGCCTACATAACTATTTTTTTAAAAAGGGGCGAGGCACCGCCCTCTTCCACCCTGACTGTAATTTTAACTGTACTGATGACCTGTTTATAGTCCTACAATAAACTTGGCTGGGATTGGATAAAGTGGCGGTTCACCGCCAATACAAATTGAAAATTATAAAGGCTATATCTCATGAACTATCAGAGGTATTATGAATATAAGATTTGGTATATATGTTGTTGGTGCAATATTAATTACAGCCATGGCGGAGGTGGGCGATAACACGCCCACCCTGGCACACTATTAATTATATCAAGAGTAGAAGTGGGCTGTGCCACGCCCCTTTTAATATAAACCGTTATAAACTCCACCGTAACAGTTTGATCGTCCTTGAAATTTCACAGTATGTTGCAGTTCGCCTAGAGATACAATCAGGCTATTTGAAACCCAGTTAGTAAAAAGTGCCTATGCGCTGCCTTCGCACTTTAATATATGACTATTAATGTATCACACAATTGTCCGTACACCAGGCAGTTGGGGACATATAGTACCTGCGCCGACTAAAACAGTGATATGTTTTGAATTTTTTTTTTTCTCTTAATTTTTAGGAAAGCAAATTGATAATGAATCCTATAAATAGAAAATTTAAGCAATGTTCATTGAAGTTCAACAGAAAAACTGCTTTTGTTCGACTAGGGGCCATACATATAAGTTTCATTGTATATCAGAGGTAGCCTTACCGAACATTTGGAAATAACCTATGTATGAGGTTTTTTAAGACCGAAGAATATCTGATAGGTATAAGTGTAAATCTACCTGTCAAACTAATGAAGTGTGCTTACCTTTTTTTAATTTACTTTGGCAAATCACAATGCAAAGACTTACACTAGAATAACGCTTACACTACGTGAAAATTTATTGTCGAAATGCGCGCACTGTTCCCCGAAAGCACTATGTCAAGTTTATGGTGCACATAATCATTCATCTGAGCAGCTAATATGCAATAATATGGATCAACAACATTTATCGAACCGATGCCGTTCTCAGTAACTCGGTATCTGCAAATGTTGAGGAAATATTTTGGCCTTCATTCATATAAGATCCATCTGGTAGAAGAAATAGAACAATTCCTTTTTTTAATATACATGTGATTGCAAATCATTCGGTGGAGATATGGTTCTAACACGACGGCGCGCCGTAACATGCCATATAGCGCGTGAGACCATCACTTCGCTAAGCCAAACGTTTGGTGACCGAATTATCGGAAGAAATAGTAATACGAGTATATCATACAAAGATAGTTTCGGCAATATTCTTGATCAGTTTAAGAAGAAGACTTGGTAAAAGTGTTTTTTATGGCTAAAGACTTCAAATTTGGTAAACATATAATAATCGGCAATAAAGGTATGAATCTTTAAACGGAGTTTTCATTTTCGATCAATTAGCGGAAAATGCAAGCCGCTACTACAGATAAAAACAAAAATTTAATTTTGATCTTTAGCGGAATGTCTGTTTCCGATAAGTGAAAGAAGTGGTTTTTCGTCCAACATACAGAAAAAACTTGATCTACATGTCGGCACTATAGATATGAATTTGCTGATGAACTTTTTACTATCGTCCTAGAGCCGAAGATATTACGCATTTAAAACAATAAAACTTCTTTGGTCAATTTTCATGTTAAAGAGTTACTTGAAATTTGTTACATAAGTTACTAAACTCAGCATATTATTGTTGAGTTTAAGAAGCGTTTTCAAAGCACTTTGTAGACATACACACATATAAATTAGTGTTTTTATAGCACTTAGATCAGTAAGAAAATTCTGTAAAATATATTTCATGTTAATATTCAATAGCGGTGCATGGCAGGGCCCACTAGTTTTGTATATAGAGTGATCCAACTAATAATTGTTGCTATGAGGGTCATATGAAAGGACCCAAAAACGTGACAGATCCAAACAAATTAAAGCTATTTCTTTCCATTATCTGCTATCGTAACAATGTACTTGTATTTTGGCGATCACTTTGTTATATTTTACATTTAATTTTTAATAGATTCTAATCAATTATTGTGTGACACATCATTGTGCTTTCTCTCATACTTTCATTACATCATACTACACTTTTAATTCTCTTTAAGTATTTCCCTCTTTTTCACTACTTACCAAAATATTTTCAGTAACTTTAATATTTTGTGACCAAGCTAACCGAAATTTTTTTGCATACTCATATTTTTACTTTTCCATAAATATGACTACTTTCAATTTTTTAAGCTTTTAATCCAATTAAATAAAATTTATGACTTTTACGTTTATATTTGCCAAGTGACCACAGAAAAGATGAGCAATAACAACAGCAACTGCAAAAAACACCGTTCACATTTACACTCCCCCAACACACTATGTCCATAGCGTACGGCAGTTGTGGGGTACTTACCAACATTCATACACCAATGTATATATAGAAAGAGACACGTACTCATACTCATACGCAAAAACGCCACAGCATACCACCACATGCCGCACCAAAGTGTCCATGGCATATTGTTGCCGAAAACAATTTCATAGTTTATGTTGCACGTTCTAACCGCACCATATGACTCAAGTGTTTATATTTCGGGATACTTTTTTTTCTATGAGCGATTGTGTGTGTGAGTTTGTTAGCGCATTTGTTGTTGCTACTCGAATTGCCACACAGCTCCATAATTCCGGCAGTGGGGTCAGTGGACAGACTTAAGGGAAAAGCAAATAAAAAATTGACTTTGTATTTATTCAATTCATTTAATTTGCCAAGAGTAACGCCTATGTGTGAGCTGGAAAGTCTGTAGCTATACAAACAGCTTCATACTAGATAACATTATGTGTCCGGTAAGGAAAGGTGGGTTGAGTTAATTGATACACTGGCAAACAGAGGTATATAAGAAAATTTACTAATAAATAAATAAATGAATATGAAAATAGCATATGCATAAAAAAATTTAATACAATTGTGTGTTAATTTTTAATACTTACTTACTTAGCTGGCACTTCTTTGCAATCGTATGTTAGGATTATATGCCGCACGTAGAAAAATATTATATCTGCGTTACTTTTCTCGTCCACCAAGTTCTGCAAGGCTCTCAGTAACCTGATCTTACCATCGGAATTTGGTCACCCTCTTCTGCACCGTCCATTGAGTTCATTCGAGTTGGATCATTATCATCCTTGATCCTAATGCGTTTGACGTCAATGTCGAAATACAGATCGTACAGCTCTTGATTCATACAACGTCGATACTATCCTATATATACTTTACGGAGTAATTTTCTCTCACTGATTGTGTCATTACCCAGGATTATGCGTCATACATCAGGAAATGTAGAATCAGTATCTGGTATAGCTGGAATTTTCTTCTACCACTTCTCAGTTATAGTTGTCAACGTTCACGTAGCGTCCTGAACGAGTAGACCGTTTGTTCGTTGAAGCAAATAACTTGGGTTTGTTCTCATTTACTACCCGGCCAGCATCTGCTGACTGCTACTCAATGTGTGAAAAGGCTGCAGTAACATCCAGCAGTCCTCGGCCCATGTTGATTTTTATTGAAGATGGTACCAGTCGTGTTAACTGCAGCCTTCCGAATGATTATTTCTATTATGATGTTAAACAAATCGCATGACAGACTATCGTCTTGCGTAAAGCCTCACTTGGTAAAAATGCCTCTGTCTGATATTTGCTTATTTTCACTGAAGAGTTTGTGTCGTTCAGTGTCACGCTGCAAATTCGTATCAACTTCGCGGGGATACCAAACTCAGCCATAGAATCTAATAGCTTTTGTCGTATCGGACTGTCAACTGCACATTTGTAATCAATAAACAGATGGTAGCGATCCTTGTTTCAAAACCTTAGCTTTTTTCCTTTTGGTAGAACTTTCGGGCTTCACCTCCACCAATGTAATTTTCTATATCCTCTCTCCTTACTTTTCTTTTTTGACGCCTTTTAAACTTGAAAAATCGTTTCATCGCTTTCCTCTTATCATTATATGGTTCCGTCACCGCACGCGTTGCTATTGACTGCAGTTTTGTCTTGTGTGCAGCATCCATTACCTCAGACATTATGCGACATTCTTCATCGTACCAGCGATTTTCTGAGAGCGGTTTTTTATAACTCAGTACGGCTTTGCGGTCATATAATTCACAATATACTGCCACTGTGTGTGGAGAACATCAGAATTACGGGGGATTTAAGTAATTAAAAGAGTTGGTTGGAGTAGGCAATGGCTATGTCGGTGATATGCTGCTTTACGATGTCTAGCTTCCTTTGCGTTTGGTAACGTGAGTTTTTAGCACTACTTAGTTGCGTGGTGAACCGAGTCAAAAAATTTTCCTAATTTCTAATGTGAATATTCACTTTTGTCAACACTAAAAAATTATTCCTACACTGGTGGGGCCGGCAATGCTTATTATTGCGGGTATTACCATTTCTTGAGATAATTCGGTCACCAAACGTTTGGCTTAACAAAGTGACGTTCTCAAGCACAGAATTGCGTGTTACGCTGTCGTATTGAAACCATTTCTGCTAAGAATGATTTACAATTTGAAAAGTGCGCATGGCACTGCCCACTTAAGCTCTGGCTGTAGTTATTTCTGCACCAACAACATATATACCAAATTTCATCTTCATACCTCTGATAGTTCATGAGATATATCTATTTTAAATTGTATGGGCGGTACCACGCCCCTTTTTCCAATCACAACCAGGTTAGCCAAGGACTATAAACAGGTCATCAGTACCACTGTGTAAAATTTTAGTATCAACCGATTTATTGATAAAGGCGTCAGAGCGATTTTTGTACACAAATTTTAAGAAATATAATTAGCCCGATATTTATTTTTAATCTTGATATTCCCTACCAAGCACATATAGAGCATCTATTAAAGCATTTGTTACGTGGAATATGTAGCAAATAATTTTCTCCAAAAATTTCCACATTTATCTCACCTCCCCAAATGGTTTTGGTACTGTTGTTGTTCACTTATTTAAATGTATGTTGCATGTGGGGTTTTATATTCCCTCCCACTTTTGCTCACTTTGTTTCATTTCATATTGGTGCAAATCTATATTAAACCCCATTTCCCTTCTATTCCCATTGACCAAGAATATTTGGGTTCCTTTCAATTTGAATTTGTTTTCGGTATGTGTCCACAGGTTGGCAGACATCGTATTTTGTACATCGTGTGTTGGATGGCCAAATATGTAGTATGTGTGTGGGTGTCTGTTTTATTGGCCTAAAGCTTGTACTGGCCTTTTTGTTATCGTTGCCATTGTTGTTACATTACATGTTTCTGCTAACCAAAGCAATTATAATAAATTATTTTTGTATTTGTTTGTTACATCCCATTTCAATATTGTAAGTTTTTATAGCTTCTTTTTCTCGTCGTCCATTCTTTGCAGTCGCTTCTCGCTGGTACGTGCGTGAGTATGGGCTCATAATGGGATTTATGCACTTGATGTTTATTTTTCTAAGTGTGTTCTTGTCTTGGTATTGTCCAAAAAATGTTACATGTTTTGCGTCAAAATGACCGACCGGTTCGCTTTTACTTTGGTGATAATACCCTACACTGAAAATGGGGGGGTTGATTTATGTTAAAGGGAAAGAAAATGTGTGTGTCAGCATTATTTTGTTTCGGCAAATGATTTAGTGATGTCCTTCCTCTCACCTGTAAATGCTGATGGGAGGGATTATCTGTCCGTGTCCGTGTCACAGTTTAACATTTCTTCTGGCACTGGCACTGGTCATAGAAAGAGTTTGAGTTATTGCATTATCAGGTAGACAATTTATGGGTCAGTTAGTTTGTTTATAAATGCTATTTGTTTTATAAAAAAGCTAACCCTATAAAACAAGAAAATTTATTGGGTGAAGGGGTTGGAGTGCCTAAGATCGAGACTTTATGATATATGTATAAGATATGTGTTTACAACGGGTAAAACATTGAACTTTTTAATCAGTTAATTGTGGGAGATACATTTCTTGTTAGACAAATTAATAATAAGATCGAATCGAAAAGGGTGGGAGATAGAAAGAGTTACTTACTATTTTTTAATGTGGAAGTCTTGTAAAATGTTATAAACACTTTACATTTAGTGACAAAGAGTTTTATTGTAGTCCGACATATATCTTGTAATAGTGCCAAGTATGTCATTATTGCAATAGCATCGACAACCCACCAACACCTCTACGACAACTTATCGCTTTACACTTATTAATGGTAGCGTGCTGACGCTGTCATTACGATCCAACTTGTATGTTTTTACGTCAATTGTCGCCTTGTTTTAAACATAGTAATTTCTTAGGACACATTTATTAAGGTTTCCTTTATTTGGAAATTGTTTTTATTTCGACTTGCTGTTTAGTTGTTTTCTTAGAAAACCTTTCTATGAAATTGTTGATGGGAATGACCATTTCCACGTGTCTGTTCATCGAAAAATAAGCAAAACCATTTTTGGCCAACTCAGGATTAATTTCCTAAAAGTTTTTCTGGGTGATGAATATTCAATTTTTTGTTGGTCCTGTTTGTTTTTTCTTCTTCTTTCGTTTACTTCTCAATGTGTTTATTTGTTAATTACATAAATAATAAAGCTTTTCATATTTCAACTGAAAATAATTGCAGAAGTGTTGGATACGATTAATTTAATAAGAAAATTGTGATGACATTAATTAAGATAATGTTTGAAAAATAAATATAAAAAATATGACAAGTGATGAATACAACTTTTGTTTGACCATTAGTTGAAAAGAAGAAAAGAGTGTTAATGTATTTGTTGTTATTTGTAAGCACTGAACTAATAAGAAACTTTTTCACCCAGTTTGTTGCAGTAAAATTGGAAAGAATTAGGTGAGATGAAAGCGAGCTAATTAAGACCCTTGGAAATTTTATTCGAAAATATATGTATGTGCTTTCGGTAGTATTAAATTACTTACTTAAGTGGCCCATTACAACTTACGAACGTGGTTCATAAATTAAAGGTCTGAAGTATTATAGAATTATTATCCACACGATTTGGTCTTCTGCTTGCATTCTACAGTTAGTCCCACCAGATGTTGGCACGTCGCCTACTTCTTGGACCTTCCAATGAAGTTTGGGTCTCCCTGTTCTGCGCCGCCCTTCAGATGCGCCTCCAAACACCTTTCTCGCTGGAGCATTTACATCCATCCTGGCAACATGTCCTAGCCATCGTAGTCGTTGGATTCTAACTCTTTTAGCTACGTCGATGTCGTAGTAAAGCTCATACAGCTTATGGTTTATCCGATGACGAAACTCGCCGTCGACACAGATAGGATCATATATTTGTCGGAGTACTATTCTCTCGAATACTCACAGGTTTTGTATGTCCGTTGTCGTAATCACACACGATTCGGCAGCATACAACAGATAGGGCAAAATTAGCACATGGTATAGCTGTTTCTTAGTATCTCGAGATAAGGTTACTAAAGTGCTGCCGAAGTCCGTAAAAACATCTATTGGTGAGCTCTATTCTCTTCTTGATTTCTTGGCTGACATTATTTTTCTTGCTGACGGAAGATACGAGTTAGGTAAACTCGTCATAAACACCTCAAAACAATAATTTTCAACGTTCACGGTGCGTATCCATCAAAAAGAGTCTTGGTTTGTCAAAATCATTATTTTATTTTGTCATCGTTGACGGCTAAACCCATTTTTAATGACTCCTTTTCTAGTGATGAGAAAACTGCAGTAACATCCCGCAGATTTCGGCCAATGATGTCTTTATCATCGGCAAAGGCTAGTGGCATGTGGCTCTTGTTGAACATGGTGCCAGACATGTTGACACCAGCCTTTCGCACCAACTTCTCCTTAACTATATTAAATAGTGCACAAGACAAGCTATCACCCTGCCTGAGACCCGTTTCTGTATTGAATGGTTCATCGCATGCTCCTATCTAACCAGTTGTTTTCCATGAGTTAATGCGTGCTCTTAATTAACTCCTCTGCACCTGCATTAAACAATTCAGCCATCAGACCATCGGCTCCATCATCATGGATTGAAGCGGGGTATTCTAGAGTGGTTTCCGTATCCAGCAGATTTCTGAAATGGTATCTCCATATCTTCGTATCTTCATATCTTCATATCTTCATATTTTCATATCTTCATATCTTTATATCTTCATATCTTCATATCTTCATATCTTCATATCTTCATATCTTCATATCTTCATATCTTCATATCTTCATATCTTCATATCTTCATATCATCATATCTTCATATCTTCATATCTGCATATCTTCATATCTTCATATCCTCATATCTTCATATCTTCATATCTTCATATCTTCATATCTTCATATCTTCATGTCTTCATATCTTCATATTTTCATATTTTTATATCT
Source organism: Muscina levida (assembly GCA_964034835.1). Lineage (NCBI taxonomy): Eukaryota > Metazoa > Arthropoda > Insecta > Diptera > Muscidae > Muscina > Muscina levida. The sequence continues at coordinate 138,340,397 of OZ035881.1, forward strand.
TCATATTATCATATCATCATTTCTTCATATCTTCATATCTTCATGTCTTCATATCTTCATATCTTCATATTTTCATATCTTCATATCTTCATATCTTCATATCTTCATATCTTCATATCTTCATATCTTCATATCTTCATGTCTTCATATCTTCATATCTTCATATCTTCATATCTTCATATCTTCATATTTTCATGTCTTCATATCTTCATATCTTCATATTTTTATATCTTCATATCTTCATATAATCATATCTTCATATCTTCATATCTTCATATCTTCATATCTTCATATCTTCATATCTTCATATCTTCATGTCATCATGTCTTCATATCTTCATATCTTCATATCTACATATCTTCATGTCTTCATATCTTCATATCTTCATATCTTCATATCTTCATATCGTCATATCGTCATATCTTCATATCTTCATATCTTCATATCTTCTTATCTTCATGTCTTCATATCTTCATATCTTCATATCTTCATATCTTCATATCTTCATATCTTCATATCTTCATATCTTCATATCTTCATATCTTTATATCTTCATATCTTCATATCTTCATATCTTCATATCTTCATATCTTCATATCTTCATATCTTCATATCTTCATGCCTTCATATATTCATATCTTCATATTTTCATATCATCATATCTTCATACCTTCATATCTTCATATATTCATATCTTCATATTTTCATAACTTCATATCTTCATATTTTCATATCTTCATATCTTCATATCTTCATATCTTCATATCTTCATATCTTCATATCTTCATATCTTCATATCTTCATATCTTCATATCTTCATATCTTCATATCTTCATATATTCATATCTTCTTCCTCGTCCGTCACTAGTTGGCCATCGTTCTCCTTGCAAGAGGGCAAGCCTGTTTCACGCATCCTTGCCTTAACTCTCTGTTAGAATTTTCGGGCTTTCCCCCTATTTCGGAGCAACTCTGTGCACTCATCTTGTCTCTTCTTTAGCTCCTTTTTTTGCCGGTCACGAACTGCAGTTTCGCCTTGTATGCAGCATTCGTCTCTTTCGTGGCATTGCGACATTCATCATCGTATCAGGCATCTTCTTGAGACCGCTTTGAGTATCCAAGTACGCTTCTCGCAGTCCGTTCTATGGATTCGGCTTGATATTGCCACAGCGAGGTTATATTATCAGGGGTTGGACCATTCCGTAGCATTTGAGTTAGGTGTTAAGATTAGGCGTCCGCTACCTCTGTAGTCCGGTGGACATCGATACCTGGTTACGTAAGTTTTTCGCCATGCTTAGTCTTGTGCATACCTTAACAGCGGAGGAAGTGATTGGAGTCAATGTTCGCACTCCTGATCACTCGATACCTGCCTTCCATGGACTACTACGTGATCTATCTGATTCCTCTTCATTTGACCTGGAGATAACTGTGTCGCTGATAACTACCATATTTCTTGCCGCAGAGAAATCAATCAGTCTGATGCCATTTTTCGACGTTTGGGTGTGTAGTCTGAATTTTCCAATGGTAAGCTCAAATACGGTCTCCCTGCCTATTCCCTGCATAATATCGCCTAGTACAATTTTGATGTCATGGCAAGGGCTACGGTCATATACATTTTCTAGGCTCTCGTAAAACTCTTCTTAGTCCTCATCGCTTTTCTCTTTTGTTGGAGCATGGGCATATATAAGTGTTATATGCAAATCTTTGCCTTGACTCTTATGGTGGCTATACGTTCACACACCTGGTTGAACCGAGAGACTATGTTCTTTTGCTTACCACAAATCCACATCCAAACTCGTGCCTATCCGTATGGCCACTGTAGTAGATGTCACATTTCTTCATGCGCGAGCACCCATGTCTCGTCCACCGGATTTCCTGTAAAGCGGTTATGGCAGCCTTGTATTCTTCGAGGACTTCCGCAGTTGGATAGAGCCACATGGTCTATACAGTGTTCTAACATTTCAGTTGCATATCCTCAAATCATGGCCCTTAATTTGTTTGCAGTGGTCGTCAACAGTTTGGGGTCCATTTAATTGTTTTATTATATTTTCTTACATTAGTATTCTCATATATCTCATATTCAAAAAATAAAGGATTGATTGTCCAACCATAAGCATGCTACTAATTGACGTTTGTGCAATTTATTTTATATCGACACATACCATATTTTCGCCGACTATAATGCTGATTTCGAAGGCGCGTTGCGGCAGAATTTAAATGAAGCCATGGTTGAGTTGGGTACTCCTGCGAAGCTAATACGCCTCTGCGGAATGAAGCTGACTGACACCAAGCCTTCAATGAAGATTGTCGAAGACCTTGCTATGCCATTTTGTACCAGACGAGACCTAATACAAAGCGACACCCTATCGTGAGACTTCTCCAACATATTGATGTTGAAGGGAGGCATTTGTAACCAAAAACACAAATTTTTTATATAAAACCTTCTATTTTCTTTCTGCACAAAACATCAAATTGATAGCACTATATTAAAATCGAAATCGATTTGACATTTTATAAAATAAATACCTATTTATTTTAATTTAAAACTTCTCTATATATAGTATTTGACTTAGCATATTAAATGTAAGTTAAACATTTCCATCTAGCAAGGACATAAGCTCCACAAATCGCATAATGGTATTTAATAAGTATTTCACTTGAGCACCCACAAAAAGTGCACACATATTCTATGTATGTGTTTGTAATCTATACCTCCGATCTGTACTGGAATATGTGCTGCCCCATATTACTTCTTTATTACCTTTCACTACAAAATTTCTCTACATAACTTTTGATAAAAACGAAGGCACTAGGAACAGCAGCGGCAGCAGCAGCAGCAAGAAAGGTAAAATTTGTTGTAAAACTTTACTTTTTAGGTCAGTTTTTCTAAACAGACATGTGTATGTATGTACGTAGGTACTACATACACAGTTAGGGCCATCCTCTGCTGGATCCTTAGACCACAATACAAGATGTTTTCTGAGGTATAATAACATCATAGTCATACTCGAAACGTGTTCTAATTTGGATGAGTCCATATGTGTGTGTGTGTATGTGACTAGCTTCGTAGTTTACTGTGTGTGGCGCTAAGATTGTGTATGTGTTGGCCTTTTTTTCTTATGTAAAGTCTGGCCAACAACACCAGCATCGACAACAAAAGTAATTTTGTAGAAAATGAAAAATATTTTTTACATCTCCAACGTATGGCTGATGTTGTGTTAGAGACACAAATAACTTGATTTTATTGTGTAGCACTCACACTACTACTTGCATATTTGTATAATGTTGCAGTGGCAAAAATTAAACTACAAAGGCCCGTTTAAAGGCCTTTGAGAAGGTACGTAATACGTATCTTTAATACTTTTACATAACGTGTGTTTGACATATAAATGTTTCGCACTTTCGATTATCAAACGAACATAGTCTATACAATATCTGAGACGCGTGGTATTTAGATAAAACTTTAATTCATTGTTCAAAAGTTCTCATTGTCTGGAAAAGTGTATTAAACTGTACTCTTAGTTACTTTAAATTTCATTTGCATTTTATTTAAATTTTATCATCGCTTTGTAAAACTTTTTTCTGGATATACTTTTAAGACATCTCCTTGCAATAAGTGCCAGGTCAGGAAGCAATTTTTCATCATTTTGTTATCCTAACATTAAGTTTTAGCAGACAGAACAACAGAATAAATGGTGATTATATGCCGCACATAGATAAGTATTGTATACACTTCGATCTTTAACGCTTCTTCTATAATCTTCACACAAAGATCTGCAAGGATCTCAGTAAACCGGTCTTTCCAATGGTGTTTTGGTAGCCCTCTTCTGCGCCGTTTATCGAATTCATTGTCGAAGACCTAGCCCGTGTAAAAGCTGTACCTTAATGCGGCTGACCACATTAACGTCGGGATACAGTTCGTACAGCTCATTATGCATACAACGTCGCAACTTTCCGTTAACGATGATGGTCCCATATATTTTACGTAGTATTTTCCTCTCGAGTACTGCCAGAAACGATTAATCCGCTTGTGTCATAATCCAGAATTCAAGAAAGGAAGAATTAGTACCTGTTTTAGCTGGATTCTGTTCGTCAAGAGAGGGCTCTGTTATTAAATTCAGGATTCTTCTCCGAATTTCAAGGCTGTTTTATTTTGTTTTATTAATGGAGCGGCAAAGGTAAATAAAAACATCTACCACTTCGAAATTATAGTTGGCAGCGTTCACGCTGGATATCAAACGAATAGATTCTTTGTTCGTTGACACTAATAATTTCTCTTTGCCCTCGAGCACCATTAGACCCATTTTCGCTGATTCCTTCTGCATACTTGAGATGGCTGTAGTCACATCAATCAGTTTTCCGCCGTTTCGGTCTACGTCATCAGCGTACGCAAGTAGCATGTGGCTCTTGTTACTTTTTTACTACAGCTTTCCTCATTATCATCTCCATTAATATGTTAGAGAGGACAAACGTCGCCTTATTTTAGGACTCGTCTGGTATTAAATGGTTTCATCTCCATAAGATCCTTGCCAGTCTTCACATCATGTCGTTTAGGGGCCAGATAATGACAAAATGTATACTAAGAGTGCTCCTGAACTATCAATGTCCAAACATGTACATCTGTGAAGAGTCCCATAAACGATCAAATCATACACACACTCGTACATGCCCAGTAAAAAATATATGGATTGATACCGAAATCGAGCAATAGAGATGTAACGACTTATACATCCATTTGGAGTAATAAGCGAGCAATCGAAAAGTTTTGTTTTGTTTTGCTAAAAAATACTCAACAATGCATTTTTGTTGTAATATTTCTTGACATAACTGATAATTGTTGATGTTTTCGCTTTATTTGCCTCTTTTCTCAGTTTAATATTTGTCTCCAAAGTATAAGACGTATTTTAAATGTTTGTCTTCAAAATATATGTATGCGCTCTTTCGGGATATACAAAATGTTACTCCCTTCGTTCTCTTTAAGAAATAAACAATTTTACTCCTTCAGCCGATAACAGAACACCCTTGTACTCCATTAAGAGCTCAAAAGGAGTGCTCGCCCGTAAGGACATCTAATGCTAAAAAGGAGTATAAAATGCATGAGGCTCGGAGTTTTGTGGACTTATCCATTACTCGCGAAAGAGCAATCCAAAATTAATCTTCGGATGATCCAATTTTTAACTTGGTAGATATACCCAAGTAGTACTGAACCGAGCACATGTAGCTGCATGTGTTGGTGCTAGTTATACTTGTCAGATTTCTATTTCTTTTCCGTAGGGTATGGGAAGTCTGGAAGTCTAGCCATGTCACTTTTGGTACCTCCCATACAAATGTACCATTTCGCTCACTTTAGAAATCGAGTTATAATATCAATACACCTAACGCGGTCGTGCCGAAATTCTATATTTAGTAAACCAATAACAGTATAATGTTTTGAAGAAAAAACTAGAAGTCTAGCCACGCCTCTTCTTGTACCTCCCATACTAATGCACCATTCCGCCCACTTTATAAATCGAGTAATAATAACAATCCTCCCAACGCCATAGTGCCAAAATTATGCATTTTGTTAAGCAAATTTAATGTTTTTACTCAGAGTGAGGGTATATGTTGGTCGGTTTACCCTATTGTAACTTTCTTACTTTTTTCCAATTAAAACCCACAGGATACTTTAATGGGATCCCCCAAAGTGTTCCTTGCAGCGTGTGCTGTGGCTACATCTTGTTCCAGTCACAATTGTGGATGGTTTTCTACAGCTATCCTTTAAAAATTGTCTAGCATCGTTTGATAATCAGCGCTATTAACCGTAACTGATCCTTGCAGACGATACACCGCAGCAAACAGTCCATTTCACCTTCTGGATGACTGTGATGTCATGCTTGTATATTTTAAGGACACTTGCCTATCGGATAGTGACACCTTCTGTGTAGAAAGTCCTGACGTTCCAGGTGCATATCCTAAAATCATGATTCTTATAACGGTTACTGGGGTCCTCAATATGGTGTCTTAAAACTTAATTTCCCTTTACACCCTATGAATGAGGTGTAGGATGCTTTTCGCCTTGTAGCGAATTAACAAGCTTTCTATTTTAGATTCACAACAAACGGCACCTACTTGTTTATCGACAAATGCGAACATCACTGTTTGAGAAAGTTGAAGAGACTTCTGACAGGAATTCAAAAGTTCTAAAGCTGATTCCCAAAAAAATAAACTCTTTCTCAAATTTCTTGGGAGTACAAATTTAAGCATCTTGCTTTATTGAGATCTTCTTTAAGACTAAAATACTAAAATGACAATTTTAACTAGTGCTTGCTTAATTCGTTCGGACACTGTCATGGGGATAGCAGGTTCGTGGCCATTAGATCTAGATTGACAACTGCAGGCACATCAAGAGGTGTTTTCTTGACATCATTGGCATCAATTTCGAGGAGGTACCTTGTTTTATCAATACATCACGGCGTTCTCTAGTAAGCATGTTGCAGAAGGTAAAGCAGACTTTAAGAGCGTTATTTCGACCGCAGAGAAAACATCTTGGTATTGAGTTGACTTCAGCCATGTTGAATCTGAGAATGAAAAGATAGGAAAAGAACAGACATAGACAATGAGAAACTTGCATTTAATATTTGATCATTGATTATAGATTTTTTGGAATTTTTTCTTCGGACGCGAGATTAGGGTAAGAAGGGGTTGCTGCGGTAGGGAGTAGGCAGACTTTCACGATGGGTCGAACTATAAGCCCATTTTTTGTTTTAATCTCAGCCACTCTGACGTTATTGTCTTTTCCACAGAAGACTTTCGTAACTCGCCCGAGACACCATTCTGTTGGAGGGAGCGAATCATCCTTAACAATTACGAGGTCACCTTCTTTAATGTTATTTTTGCAAGTTTTCCATTTGCATCGCCTCTGTAGTCCCTCCTGTAGAAGGACCATGAAGAGACTTCTGACAGGAATTCAAAAGTTCTAAAGTTGATTCCCAAAAAATGAAACTCTTTCTCAAATTTCTTGGGAGTACAAATTTAAGCTTCTTGCTTTATTGATCTTCCTTAAGACTAAAGTACTAAAATGACAATTTTAACTAGAACGGTCCTACCGTTATGCATTTGTTTAACGTATGTAGATGGAATTGTAAAATAAAAGAAAATATGTACTAAAATATGTACGTATATAAAGAAACTGTTCTTTAAGGAGAGTATGTGCTAAATTAAGAATATTCGAATTTGAGAACAAAAATAAGCAATTAACTCTTTAATCTTAAACCTCTTCTAAGTCAGGGGACTCTCGGTCAACTGTTAAACATGGCTTCAACAAAAGTATTTACTAGACATGGCGAATGACTCGACACTTACACTGCAAAGTTGCCGCCGACAACATAGAGGGTGCCGGCAATGTATATATATGTTTTTAAAATTTTGTTTATTTAAGATTTTAACTAAAAAAATAAAGCACATTTTTGTCATTTAGTTTTAAATTTATGTTTGTGACAAAAAATTTTCCACTTTATATCTTTTTCTTACCAAATCTTTCTTATCGAATCTTGAAAAAATAAAATATAAGTTATTGCAGTGAATACGTAATACATTATGCTAGACAAGGCCTGTTCCGTATACCATTTATAGAGAAGATCCAGCATTTTCCGCCCCTGGAGTTAAATGCAGGACAAACATAAAATATCTCACCTATACCCATAAACGTATGTTTGTATATGTATAAATGCTTTTATGGGTTGACTTTTGTGTAATGGTGAGCTTATATAAGTGATATATTTTTGTTTCTGGCGCCTTAAACCGCTATCAATGAATGCTTGATATACTAGATTCGAGCTTAAACTCAAAACGTATAAAGATATTGTATTGGGGATGTAATACTGTCAAGTTATAAAGTCCGAACTTCTGAATAATGTGCACTTAACAACAGGTTTTGTATTGTAGCTAGAACATATATAATTTTGCCAATTTCTGTGGAAATACATATTCGTGGGTGCCTAAGGTACTAGTTTTAAAGAACGAGTTCAGATATTTTTAAGCATCAATAGTAACCTTTTTATCAATCATTTTGTATTCTCTGGCCTACTTGATAACTAATAACTCATATTAATAACTGTTTTTCTCCTTCATTGTCCACCATGCAACTGATTCTCTCATTTGTCGACAATCAATTGAAACCTAATCTTAATTCGACCACAGCCAAACATATCAGATGTTCTTTTTTTTCCAAATCCTGTCGATTATTTGGTTCTTTAATTTATTTCGTATTTTTCTTTCTAACATCAGGTAATAAAATCTCTTGTTTGCACTAAACCCAAAATAGAAACTTTAAACAATAAAAAATGAAGTTAAGTAAACAACAACAATATACACGTCCAAGTCAACATATAAACATACATACATACATATGTATAGGAAATAAATTCATATCAAATTTTTGTGGTATATTCTTTCCTATTACATTTAAATTTTTATGAAGAAAACAATAAAAAAAAGTAAAATTCAAGAGTAATGCAGAAGTAGAACAATTTAATTATAAAATAATGAATAAAAATGTGTTTCATGTTTTCGAAAATGATGAAATGTTATTGGTTTTGTTAAGGAAAAAGGCAGTATTTCAAAGTTGTGTTTTTCGATATTTTAAAAATGTTGGCAAACTAATTATTAATGCATGTATTAGAGTGGTGTGACTCCTAGGGTATTTGACTTATGCTTATATACGATGAGGTTAAAAGTTATTCAGTTGTATTGTGAAAAATCAGTGCCCTTTGAGGGAGTTGCTTCATGCTGTTAGAACAACATATAACAAACAATATTCCTTAACATTTTATTCATTGAAATATAGGAGAGCTTTTCGCAAGTGATCGAGATTTTGCTGTAAATATCACTCTAACGGGATATTCAGCTAAACGGCAATTACTAACAACAGCTTTTTGTTATGTAATTATAACTCTATATCTAAGAAATGGGCAGCGATTCTTCACAATAACTAGATTTATAGTAAATTTCAAGATTTTCTGAAATTAATATTATCCTGACCAAAAATCTTTACGTTTACGCAATATATTGTTCTTAGTATTAAACACATTATGCCCGTTTGGTTAAATTTTTATAAAGATATCTTACAACTTATATACATATCACTCAATATTCCTTTTTTTTCCAATAAATTTTGTGTAACACTGTTAGCATTCAAATGTTATTTAAATTGATTTAAGTGTAATTGTATGATGTTGCATATACTTACAAGACTACATTTTTCTATTTTGAATTGTATCCCAAACAATTACACAACTTGTTTTGTAAAATTGTATTCCTATATGAGTTCCTAGAAGATGCACTGCCAACTAACGTCGATTACAGCATATTCCCAAGTGTGTTCTCAGTAACTATTCGCCTTAGGCATTTAAACTGTATCATCTTCTTCGCATATTTATGCTTCATTGGTTATTTATCGCGTTATTATTTGTCCATTTCCTAAATTTTTTACCTTCAAGCATATTTGTACATTTCGTAAATTACCTAACATTTAAGCTACACTTCACTACAGTTTTTTGTTACATTTCATTTGAATTCTTTAAATGCGCCCCTCATACACAACAGCTGCGTGAAATTTATGTAAATGCGTGCATACATACATATGTGCATTAAGGATATCACTTTGAAATACAAATTAAATTAAAATCAGCCAAATGCTTTTCACAATTAATTATTGCATATTAATTAAAAAGGCAAAAAAGCTAATCAATTTTCGTTGACCGATAATACGCAGAGTTATTGATTGATTTCCTCTACCCCTCTAATGGTATTCCGTGTTTCTCAACCTTCACGGATCGTAAAATTTATGTGCATAATTTATAGTGAAATCTTTGTGGAGTGCGGTAAACATTTATTAATGGTATGCAACGGCCTTAAACTAATTTGAATGCATATATTAGGTAGATCAACAATTACGTGAATTTAGTAAGTGTCTTTTGTTTAAATAGTTGAGATGAAAAAAAAAATGTTTAAGAAAACGAAATTTAAATTTAAATAAGAATATGCTGGATTTAATGACGTGCTTAAGTTTGTATGTGTAAAAACACTAGAAAGCGTGTAGCAACAACGGAATCTACCGAAAATTCTAAGAGTGTGGTATATGCTATCAAGACTTCAAGAATATTGGTTTAATTAGCAAGGCGACAACAGACAGATATGACAAGTTATCTATATAATTATATATACGGTTGGAAAGGTCGGAGAGTAATCTTTCCAAACATTTTAAGAAATAAAACTTGGTTAAGAATTGACACAGTCATAACCATGGAACTGAGAGAAGTGAAGTTAATCCGGAATTAAAACGGCAAGTCAAGATTTTGATGTTGTTACAGATTTATGTTGTACTCGATGCATACCATGCATACGACCTACAATATGTCGCTCCCAAAGTTTGGCTGTAGCACAGTGTGATTGCTTTTTGAATACCGATCCTACAATCGAACGCGAAGACTATATTAGTGGCTCTGGCAGCCCCCTGAAACTAGAATCGGGGGCGGAGGCCTAATATGTCACACTGCTTAAATAAAAAACTATTATGAAAATTTTAAGAAAAAAAATACTAAGGCTATTATCTTCGGCTATGCCGAAGCTCAGATACCCTTTTGCATTGGGAAAAATGTTGATAAAACTCGTTATTTGCACTACAACTATATTTTATTAAAATTTGAACCGCAAAAAAGAGGAGTCTGTATAATAGGTGGACGTTACTTTTACATTCAAAATGCTGATATTGGAACTTTACCTCCGCTTAGCGGATAGAAGATTGTATACATAATTTCTGCCCATTAGAACTTAACCTCCGCTTTGAGGATAGAAGCTTGCATTCCAAACTTCAAATCTCGATAGCTCTAAAACTGCGACTGTAACCGCAGGGCAAAAAGGAGCAATTTGTATGGGAGTTGGGAGTAGTTTTTGACCAAACGGGCTCATCTTAGAACTTAGCCTCCTACGGCTGTAATCGCGTTGACAAACCGCCAAAAAGCGGCAATTTGCATGGGAGGTAGGACTAGTTATTGACCGCTGTTGCTCATCTTAGAACTCAACCTCCACTTATAAGACAGAAGCTACCATACAAAGTTTCTGCTCGATAGCACCTAAATTACGGCTCTAATCGCCGGAGAGACCCCCAAAATGTGGCAATTTGTATGGGAGGTGGAGTAGGTTTTGACCGATTGCGCTCATCTTAGATCTTAGCCCCCGCTTTGAGGATATGTCGTCGGTGTACTGCATAAACTGACCAACTCCATTTTTTTGCGAAATGGACTTAATGACGCAAACGTCATAGTCTCTTCCCTCTAAAAAATCGTGTCTTTTTAAAATAGTTTTTTTAGTTATTGTATCAAACATAGACGGCCATAAACTTTAAATCGTCAAAAATTTTGCAAAAGTGTCCCAAAAGTCATATTGTATGCCCTGTAAAAAATCAATTTCTTATTTGAAGTAGTTTTGTAGTTATTGTATAAAAACACAAGCGGTCATAAAGTTTAAATCATCAATAACTTCGAAACACAAAAAGTGGAGTTGCTCAGTTTTCGCAGTATACCGACGATATGTCAGCTTGTATTTCAAATATCAGCTTGATATCTTTTATACTACGGCTGTAATTGCGGCTCGACTCAAAATTCTGATCATTCCCGAAGGCCGTATTAGTGACCAAATCACGCTAACGAGGGAGTACATTTTTCACCACAGAGGAAAAGCTAGATCAGCACGGCTTAAAAACAATAGAACTGCGGAAGCCGAATGACTGCCGGCAGAGCTTTTTAAGGCCGAAGGCGATATGCTGGTTGAGTGCATTCCATAGCTCATAAACATGTTTTGGCTAAAGGAATGCATGCCCGATGATTGAAATGTGAGTGTTCTCTCCCTAAGAAAGGCGATCCAAGTATGGGATCAGGTCAATCGCATGCAAGGTCCTGTCTAGTGTGTTATGTGGAAGACTAAAGCCCATCCTAGCGAATCTGATTGAACCATAACAGTCTGGCTTTGGACCTGTTAAATTGAAGACCGACCAGGTTACTATGCGATCCACGAAGTCTCCAATGCAAAAAAGGCAAATCTCTGTCAGATCCATTTTTTTCCAACCCAGGCTTTAGACAAGGCAATAATCTGTCATGTCATCCCTTGAACATCATAATGTAAATGATAATTCGGAAGGCTGCAGTAAACACGAGTGAACGTTAGCAACTATAACTTTGAAGTGGTAGATTATTTTGTCTTCTATTGGCTTCGAAGTAAACAAATATATTAATGATAACCTGATAATCAGGAGACGAATATTGATCCTCAGCCGCTGTTACTATGCACTAATTAAGCGTATTAATGAAAAAGCCTTCTCTAGGCGAACATAGATCCAACTGTAACAGACACTGATCCTAACTTTCGTGCTCTACAGCGCAGAACCCTAGGTAATGACACAAACGGATCATTCTATTCTGGAAGTCTCTGAGAGAAAAATACTTTGCATAATATTTGGACCCATCATCGCTATGGCGAGAACCGTCGTCGAATGAACCAAGAGCTGAATAACGACATCGACGTAGTTAGGCGGGTTCAAATAGACCGAATGCCCTGGCTTGGAAACTTCCCAAAATATTTGGATCCATTATGATTAATGGCGAGTACTGTCGTCGAATGAACGATGAGCTTAATAACGACCGATGTAGTTAAGCGCGTCTAAATAGACCAAGTGCGTAGGCTTGGACACACTGTACGAATGGATGAAAATAATAAAAAGTTGACAAAAAATTACACCAACTTCAAAACAAATCATTTTCGTTGATTTTAGTGTACAAAGTAAATTGCCTTTCTCGAAAATATTGTGGATAAATATATTTTCTAATGTTTACATATAACCAACAACCTAGTGCAACAAATAATATACCATTAGTACCAGTGATCTTCGGCGGTAGGAGTTTTCGCAACTACTGGTGTACTCGTTGTTTATGCGGCTGCGGTAACAAACTGCTTGGATATTTGTGTGCCTTTTGTTATATTGTTTTCTTTTACGGGCATAGTTTGCCACCGCATCAAAAAAACATGAACAAAAAAATTAGTCTTTGTTGTGTGAGCTTTTTCTATGGTTGTGGTTTAGCACGACAACGAAGAAACACAAACAAAAATATTACGAAGAAGAATACGACGTCAGTGCGATCGCCACAAACATACTAACCGCCTCGTTGTCGATTTTTTTTTGCTTATGTTTTGGCGACAAATGTTAAAACAAGTTCATTAGGCCGACAGATTTCCGAACAGAAACAAAAGAGAGAAAATGCCAGATCATACATTTGTTTTAGACAAAACTATTGAACTTTTTCATTTTATTTTCCTGACCTATAAAGAATTTCTCCAAAAAATAAGCAAAAAAGAAAACGGTACAAATCCACAGTGAGGCGGTTAGTATGTTGGTGGCAATCGCACCGACGTCGCACAGTGGCATTTCTGTGGAAAAAATAGTGTTTTTCAACTATGCAATTTCAAAATTTTAATGATGTGGTTTTGTAAAGAAATATTTGGATAAGAATAATTCAAAAAAGTTTTTTATAAAAAGTGAAATTTTGTAGTTAAAAAAACTAACAGAAGTCAACGGAAATTTATTCAATGAAATTAGATTAAAATTATTGTCCAAATAAAGAACTTTTTTTGTGTGTAAGTTTATAGTTATGGCTTTTGTTTTATTTTTTAATGAAAATGTTGCAACTACCTTATTATACAAAAAAAAAAATTATTGAAATTGGAAAATTAAACTATTTACTATAATTTATCAAAAATTATACTAAAAATATTAACTTTTCACTTTTTGATGGAAAAAAAATTTATGTGCTTTGCCTTGCTTAGCCCTCTAACTATAAAAAAAATGAAAGGTCCAAGTCTGTACTTTCACTTAAGAAAAAAAAATTTACCGCCAAATACCGCCCCTTTTAGTAACATCGATTTTAATGCATGTATTTGTGCGATATTTTCGGTGTATTTTAAGGCTAATATCTTTCGAGGAGGGTTGTTGGGGATATTCTCTTCTATTGTATGTAGCCAACACATGTTTAACTTTTGAATAAAATTTAACATTTTTAACTTATATGAAATTTTCATATGATTCTAGACAGGGAAGAAAAACACCTAAAATCTACAATTTTCAATGGGCGTAAAATCTAAAGTAGGCGTGGCATCCCCAATATGTTTAATTTTTTTCATAAGGAGAACTCAATTAAGAAGTGTCCGGAATTTCGAGTACCTAGGTCCAAAAATAAAAATTTTGACAAGTGCAGTTATATGAAAGGTGGGTGTGGCAGTAGGCGGTTTTTAAAGATTTTTTCAAAATTTCTTAATTTAGCCCAGAGAAGTGTTTCTGCATTGCTGTACGACCACTCCTTCTATTTTTTTCCAAGAAATGTATGGGGCGGTGCCACTGTGCGTCGTATTCCTCTTCGTAATATTTTTGTTTGTGTTTCTTCGTTGTCGTGCTAAACCACCACCATAAAACAAGCACACACAACAAAGCGTCATATTTTTTTTTTTGTTTTTTTTTTTTTTTTGATACGATGCTAAACTATTGCAACAAAAAAAGTAAACACAAGAAAGAGCTTTACTCCACCGCATCAGTTTTCGTTCGATATTTCGAAAAATTCGAAATTTCAAAAAATACTAAGTTCGAATGCGGTGAACCGGTGGTTGCGGTCTATCGGTTTTGATCTCTGATTAGTACTATAAGACAGCATTTGTAGAAATCATGAGCTCCTTAACCTTATGGTCATATTGAAACAATCAGACCTAAAATTGGTACACTTATTTTCTAATGTTCACATATTACCGAAGAAAAATATGTGAAGGAAACAACATTAGGCTTCAAATTATATACCATTATATTATATAACCAAATCCTGCTTTCGGCAAGATCGTGGCGGAATGGTACATTTGTATTTGAGTTAACAGAAGGGGTTTGGCTGGACATCCATTTTTTTCTCAAAAACTTTATCCAGTTACAACTTAACATAATACAGAATTTGGGCACGTTGGTTATGTTGATATTATTAAAAAAAAAAAAACTTAATTTCCCTTTGCACCCCATGAATGAGGTATGGGATAGCTTCTCGCGTTGTTGTGAATTAACACGCTTTCTATTTTTAGATTCACAACTAACAGCACCTACTTGTTTATCGACGAATGCGAACGTCACTGTTTGAGAGGCTCTTACTAGACACGACGATTGAATCGACGCTTAATACTGCGAAGTTGTTGTCAACAACATTCGAGGGGAGCCGATAATGAAAGAAAATTTTATTTATTTTTTTTCTTTTAAGATGGCTGGAGCCAGGTTTGAACCTGCGATCTCCCGCATGGTAGTCGCGTTTTCTAACCACTATGCCACGGCCGGTTGATATTATTAGTCGATTTTTAAAGTGGGCGGAGTGGTTCATTTGTATGGGAGATACCAGAAGAGGCGTGTCTAGACTTCCAGTTTTTCTCTCCAAAACTTTATTCTGCTACAGTTTCACTGAATGAGGAATTTGGACCCATTCGCAAAAATGGGCGGAATTGTACATTAATATGGGAGGTGACGGAAGGGGCGTGGTCATGTAGCCCATTTACAATGCCGTAAGTACCAGCTAAGTACATGCTAAGCACCAGCCGGACAGACAGACAGACGGACATGGCTTAAACGACTTAAAAATTCATGAATTGAATTTGGTCTAAAGAAACCTAGGGTCTAAAGTGACTCCTTCTTTGTGTTACACCATAGGTTGAGGGTATAATCAGACCTAAAACTAGTATTTTTAACCCAACCACTGGTTAACCAGAACTCCAATCTTACTACCTGCGTGTTCTGACCATAATATCACTATTGCTAGACATGCGAATATACTAAACTCCCACCATTAACTTATTATAATTTGTATCCTAAAATACATTTGATCAATTTGATTGAAGGCATTGTTGCTTCTTTAACACAAGTTATGTGTTAAGATTAGAAAATCAATTTCTTAGAAGAAGGTAATCAATTAGACCTTTAAAATTTTCCAAAAAATTGCTCCTATTGAGATGATGGCATCAAATTTTATAAACAGACACGTATATCGTTTTTACGGGTAAACCATCTCAATAACTTAAAAAAAACGTAATTTTCCTTTACACCCCATGAATGAGGTATGGGATAGCTTCTCGCTTTCTATTTTTAGATTCACAACTGACGGCACCTACTTGTTTATCGACGAATGCGAACGTTACTGTTTGAGAAGCTCTTACTAGACATGCCGATTGACTCGACACTTATACTTCGAAGTTGCTGTCAACAACATTCGTTGGGAGCCAACTATGAAAGAAAATTCATATTTCTTTTTTTTAAGATGACTGGAGCCAGGTGTTATACCTGTGATCTCCCGCATGGTAGTCGCGTGTTCTAACCACTATGACACGGCCGGTCCCAATCCCATCTCAATAACAGAGCGCACAGAAACACAGAAAAGTGAATAGTATACTTTAGGTCACCTTACTGCCGATTGCTGCTTGTTGAAGTTCGGTACAAAGTATTCCCTCTATGATACCGAACTCTTAAAAAATCTTATTCTCTTACCTCTAATTTGTCTTAAATCTTTATATCCTTTGCTTCACTACCCTATGTATCGCGTATCTATGAAGGCGGCGATTGCAGTGATCTTCCTGGGTTCTTTTATCAATTGCGCGTGTTTCGCTTATGTCTTCATTAAATTTATTTAGCTATGGCAGAGGAACGAAACCTGCATATCCATCTTCAATTTATCTTCACTCACGCACTCACATACATATATTTCACATATACCAACCACAGTAGAAACGAACTGCTGCATTCCTTTTTCCATCATGTATAAAATTTCATCATTTATATAATTGCATTATTAACAAGTGTTCTTTATGAAAACCTCAAAGATGAGATTTCATGTAAATTGCTGAAATAAGAATCTCAAATATTTGATATATTTCCATTCGATTGCTCCGTCTGACCCTTACAGAAGCAAAAAGAAAAACAAACAAACAAACTACAACGTCAAAATAAGCATAACACTTGTATGCCACCACTAAGATGAAGAAAATTCTTTAATTAAATACCAATAGCTTTACTTTACAACGTGCAAGTAAACATTTCATATACGAGAGTACCGTCATATTGGTTATATCGTACTTGTATGTGCGAATGATATAAATAAAGCAATTCCTTTTGTGTCGTGTACTTTTGAAGTATCTATGAAAGGTTGGTGGATGGTTGATATGATAAGGATGTCGAAAGCCACATGTGAAGGTTGAATGGATTGTATGTGCGTATTTATTAATATGTGTGTGCAAACATTTCGTTTTTTTCCGTCTCAATACTTGTTGCTACAGTTGGCGTTGAAAACACAAGACCAGCAATCAAAAAGTGAAACATCGCGAACATGATCAAAAATAAAGAATACCTGGTGGGGGTTATTTGTTATGTTTTTTGTTTGTCTTGTGTTATTGTTGTTGAAGCGTAGTGAATTTATAGTCTGTTCGATAAGAATTCGGCGGAAGAACTATGAACTATTTGTAAAAAAAATAATATAAAGTAGTATGTAGTAGTAGTAAAGTAGTAGTAGTAGATCGAAGCAAGCCATAATGAACGGGATGCATATATGATGCGCCTATAAGATCATTGCGTCATATTTGTACATTTAATATAGATACACACTTAACCAATTACGCCTCGAATGAGCCAATTACAAGATCTATGACACTTTTAAATTCTATTTGTAATTCTATTGATCTCAGTTACTCTGCCAATAAATTTAAGAATTTGTTATTTGAATTAATTACATAACTTGTATAAGTTTTATATAAATGTATTAATTATTATGCTAGTCTGTAAGGATTGTTTTTCCATAGACTATAAATAAATAAATGAAATGATCTAGCTAAATTTGATGAAACGATTTTTGAGACCAGGTATACAATCTATTCGAATAAATCAGTTCAAATTTAATGGTAGCTGATAAAACAACAGCTTCTCACCTATTTGTATTCCAATTTGGAATTTGAAAGTATTGCTTCGTTTATTCAGCAATATTAACACGGTTAATATTGCATTTCAATTTGAAATAACTACACATATATTTTCTAGACATGATTCGCCTACAAACATTCAATCCTATCAAACAGAGTTACTGCCAACATCGTCCGCCTACAACACTTGCGGATGTATGGGCTTGTTTGGTCATGACTGTTGTATCCATGGATTTACTTTTTCATATTTTAATTTCGGTACTTTCTCTGACATGCTGGCTGGTACAGTTATTGCATTGGGATGGATCCATGATTGGTATGCGTTTGTTGTGCCGTAGCCGGTTTGGCGTTGTCATTGTCTGAGTTATTCGTGTTCTCGTTGCTGTTGTTATTTTTAAACCATAAAGTAATTACATTTTGAGTAAATTGTGACGACAAGCGAAAGCGAACTTTTTGGGAAGAAACATCGACAAAGTTTCAGCAACAAAAAAGGTTAATACTTGTTAAGGTTCATACTTTTGTTGCTTTCTGGCCGTACATGTAGTACTTAATAATGAATAAAGATTATAAAGGATATTCTTAATTTATATTTTCTTAATATAACTTATAAGAACTGTTATTGAAATGGATATTTTAAACTAGGCAACAGATTTAAAGGTATCGTTAATGAATGTATTAGACTAGAGCAGAAAAGGCAATTGTACATAGCAACTGAAATGAACTGCCACAAATATTCTTCAAAATTAGGCAGAAAATAAAGAACACTGCGGAAGGAATTTTTCGGACCACAAATAATGACCTCTTATTTGTGGTCCGAAAAATTCCTTTACGAAATTAAAGTGTTAGGAGAGTATATACAAATACCAGGGGGACATATCCCCCTATTTTTCAGTTTAACGTAAACTAGAGTTTGAAATAGTTTCAAAACAATTTGTTTCTTTAGGGGTAAAATTTATATTAAGTTTATTTTAACTCTTGCAGTAGAAGGAACAATAAAGCCATGATCATAGTTTAGACCTGCTCTTATTCTTGCAAGATTATTGAAGTCGTATGGCCGCTACACTTTCCTCATTTTCACTGCAAACTGAACCCGTTTTGTAGCTTTTATATCTCATGACAGGAATGTACTCATCAGAGTATGATCAAAGTAGGCTGAGGGTGTGTTCGGCATTTCTCTAGGGAAGGCTTCTCAGAAAACATCTTTAACTGTAGCTTCCTTTGTGTGATCACAAAAATATAATCGTATTTACTTTCTCATTAATACCTCATCCATCTGATAAAAAGGGAAATTTTGATCGTCATACTTAAACCATGCTTAATAAATTTGTATACCCTCACCCTACGGGTAGGAGTGTATATTAGTGTGGGTCGGTCCCCATACAAAAAAATTAAGCCAAGGCGGACACCCCCTACGATTAAAGATTAAGCAAAGACAATTACAGAACACAAAATATTTGTTGATCCGTGCACCCTACACACGGCCCAAATACGTTTCATTGATCTACCTTGTTATTTGATGTCATTAAATACAAAACTCATACCGTTGTTCTTGGTATATAGAAGGCTCCGTTTTTTTCTTTAGTCACTTTTGACTCCGAAGTCAATTTTGACTTTGACTTCCTGTATTTCGTTTTCTATATCCATATTGTGCCCATTTCTTGTAATGTCCATGAAGGTATCTCCAACCCATGAAACTTTTGCTTTTGACGTATTTACTTAAATTCACAAACACAAAAGTTATGGACGTTAAAAAAAATGTTCTTCACCCTACACTAAAAATTATTAATTTGTTGTGCTGTGCTGTCATTTGGAGTCCTTTCGGGATAAAATGCATATCATTGTTCATGTATCATCAAACGCTACATTTCACCTTTAACACACTTTTGACTCCGAAGTCAATTGTTGAACTTGACTTTTTCCTACTACACAAAGATGAAACAGTATTTATAGAAATTTAACACTTATAAACATTTCTTTTGCAGTTTTCAAATTTATCGACTAACAATGATACAAGCATTTTAAAAATGATTCAGATCGAGATTTATTATTATTTCTCAATATAAGATAAGAATTAGAGTTCAATACAGGGAAAACTGGCAAAAGAATATTTTATACATTGTTGTTACATTTAGATCTTAATGGGGGATAAAATTATGGACTTGACTACATAAAAACTTACGATTTTCCAATACTTCAAATAAGTTAGAAAAATGTTTCATCTTTGTGGAGTAAAAAAAATTTGATGAAGTGTCTAGTTTCATATTTGAAGTCGTAGTCAAAAGTGTGTAAAGGGCAAAAAGTAACATTTGATGAAACACGAACAATGATATGCATTTCGTTCCGAAAAGGCTCCAAATGACAGCACAGCACAACAAATTAATTATTTTTAGTGTAGGGTGACCAACATTTTTTTAACCTCCATAACTTTTGTGTTTGTGAATTTAAATAAATACTTCTAGAGCAAAAGTTTTATGGTTTGGAGAGACCTTCATGGACGTGACAAGAAATGGGCATAATATGGATATAGAAAACGAAATACAGGAAGTCAAAGTCAAAATTGACCTCGGAGTCAAAAGTGACTAAAGGAAAAAACTGAGCCTTCTATATACCAAGAACAACGGTATGAGTTTTGTTTCGATATGACATCAAATAACAAGGTAGCTCAATAAAACGTGTATGGGCCGAGTGCAGGGTACACGGATCAAAAAAATATTTTGTGTTCTGAAATTGTCTTTGCTTAATCTTTAATCGTACGGGATGTCCACATCAATTTTTTTTTCGACCCACACTAGTGGATATATAATTTTATACTACCTTTAAAGTCGTTTGAGCCTTGTCCGTCTGTCTGTCTGTCCGGCTGATACGCACGATAACTTTCAAAAGACGTAACCAGTTGTTTTGAAACTTTGCATAGTTTAATATTTCCACAAAACTACGCTATTGAAAATGGGCTACACAGCCACGCCCCTTCTGGTACCTCCAATACAAATGAACCATTCCGCCCACTTAAGAAATCAAGTAAAAATATCAATACGCCCAAGGCGATCGTGCCCAAATTCTGTACTTTGTTAAGCGCTAACAGGATACAGTTTCTGAGAAAACCTGAATGTCTATCAACGCCCCTTCCGGTGCCTCCCATACAACTGTACCACTCCGCTCACTTTTGAAATTGTGTAATAATATCAATACACCCATCGCGATCGTGCCCAAATTCTGGAGGCCCCTTCTGGTACCCCCCATACAAATGTACCATTCCTCCTACTTTAGAGATAGAGTAATAATTTCAATACGCCCAACGCCATCTTTCAAATTCAGTATTTGGTTAAGCAATAACAAGATCGGCGTGGCATAGGGGTTAGAACGACTACCATGCGTCATCTAAATTTTTCTTTAATTACCGGCCCCCTTGATGTTGTCGACAGCAACTTGGCGGTATAAGTGTCGAGTCAATCGTCATGTCTAGTAGAAGCTTCTCAAACAGTGACGGTCACATTCACCGATAAAGAAGTAGGTGCCGTTTGTTGTGAATTTAAAATAGAAAGCGTGTTAATTCACAACAACACGAGAAGCTATACCTCATTCATGAGGAGTAAAGGGAAATTAAGTATTTTTTTAACAGGATAAAGTTTTTGGAAAAAAATTTGGTAGTCTAGCCACGCTCCTTTTGTTACTTCCAATACAAATGTACCATTCCGAACACTTTAGAACTTAATACACCCATCGCGATTATGCAAAATTCTGTATTTTTTTAAGCGAATTTTATGTCTTTACTACGGTTGAGGGTATAAGTTGGTAAGTTGGTTTACCCGACTGAAACTTTCTCACTTGTTTCAAATAATTTAGATTAAAAATGTGGAATTTAAAGCGTTTATTGAAATGTGGAGTGAAAAATATCCAGATTTACCCTGTATTAAAAGTACTAGAAGATTGTCCGATATAATTTGTACCATTCATATCCATCACGCTACGAAAATTTTATATTCCTGGTACCCGTGAATAAAGTCTTACAGTTGTGTTTAGCATTTATAAGTCCTTACCATTATGAAGAAGGCAGTGAAGGCATATCTAAGAGTGCTAATTATGATATTTGACAGGACCAACAGAGTTCCATTCATCAGTAGACGCACAAAGAAATGTATTTCAAGCTCTTTGGGTTCTTGTGCTTCGTAAGTAGTTCGTCACATAAATTTTAGATAACAGCCCCTTTACCTGGGCCATCGACGCTTGACTACATTATATAGCTCGTGGTTATAGATGACAGTGACAAATATTTTGCAAAGTATTTTTCTCTCGGAGATTCCCTTAATAGATTAAAACCGCTTTCCCCGGATTCTTCTCTATAGAGAATGACTGATACGATAACTATCTGGTAGTGTTGAATTTTTGTTGCTCGAGAGACGGCTTTCTCATTAGATCGCTTGCTTAGTGCATAGTATTGCGGTTCTGTATACATTTATCACCAGACCCACTTTAGCCGACTACTTCTCAATGTTTGAAAGAGGCGCAGTAACATCCCGTAGTCCTCGGCCAATGATATCGATATCAACGGTCGTGTGTGATTTTTATTTAAGATGGTACTAGTCGAGTCTACTGCAGCCTTCCGCATGATAGTTTTCACACCGAAAATTTCGTGAAAGTCAGTGTCATCCTGCAAATTAGTATCAGCTTCTCAGGTATATCAAACTTCTGTCGTATCAGACTATCGATTGCAGCCTTGCAGTCGATAAATAGATGTTAATTGTTGTTCTGCATTTCTTGGGTCTTCTCCAAAATGTGTCGTAGCGTTAATATCTGGCCCGTCGTGGATTTTCCAGGTCTTAAGCCACATTGATAAGGTCCAATCAGGTTCGCTAGTATTGGCTTTAGTCTTTAACATAACACACTAAACAGGACCTTGTATGCGATGGGTAAAAGGCTAATCCCGCGAAATTTGATGTTCCCACTTGGAGCGTTCTTCCTAAGCACAGGTCATAGAACACTCAGAGTCCAAACATCGGGCATGCATATCTTGACCAAGATCGTGTTTATAAGCTTTCGAATGCACATATGCCAGCTCATCGCTGCTGGCCTTAAAAAGCTATGCAGGCAATACATCGGCTGTGCTGTGATCAACTCATTTTGGCAAGGTGAAGAAAAACCTACTCCATCGTCGATGATTGACGTGATTTCGTAACTTATACTGTCTTCGAAAACGTGCAGAGCTTGGAAGTATTTCATTTACATTTGCAGCACACTCTGCATGTCTGTAATAAGATTTCTATATCCATCCTTACATGTGGGGATTCCTATTCCAAAACCTTTGCTTTTTACCTTTTTTGGTAGAACTTTCGGGCTTCACCTCTATCCCTAATTTTTGATATCCTGGCTCTCTATTTTCTTCCATATACGCTTTTTCCTTCTGAAGACGCGTTCCATCACCCTCCTCTTCTCATTATATGCATTGACACCAGTTTTGCCTTGTCTGCAGCAGACATTACGCGACATTCCCCATAGTACCTAGGCTTGTCTGAGTTTTACGTCTCCCAGTACGGTCGTGGCGGTATTGGCCATACAATTCGCATTATGCTGCCACTATGTGTCGGGAGCATCAGAATTTGAGGCGTTCGTTTGTACCTAACAAGTTTGAATGCGTTATCGGAGTTGTTCTGTAGACTAAATTTTCCAACAGCTGAACTATTTTAGTACTAAAATCGCCCAGAACAATTTGAATGTCAAGGGCAGGCCACCAGCCATATATTTCCTATCCAGGCGCTTATAGAATGCATCTTTAATGTCCTCGGTTTTGTCTTCCGTCGGTTCGTATACACAATCTGCATGATGTATAATTATTACACCTTAATGCTGTTGGTGCTATTTGGTCACTTACAGGGTTTAATCGCCTGACCAGATGTCGAATTTTATTGCCGACTATAAATCTTCAACCAAAATCGTGACGTTCTGCATGGCATCTGCAAAAGATGTCACAGTTTTTTTCCTGTATGGCGATGATGTCAGCCTTCAATTTGTGGACTACATCCGCCATGTTGATAGAGGAACAATCTCTGTAGAGAGTAAGAACATTCCAAGTGCATGTCCTTAAATCATGATCCTCATTACGTTTGCTAGGTCCTTAAATTGTTTGCGAGGATCGTCAATCGTTCTTGTAATTTCTTTGTCATATTAGGTCACCGCTCCCGATCCTTTCTAAGGTCTAAGGTTTCTGAGGTCTTCCAAAACCACTAAAAGAGCCTTTGTGTTGGGCTTCAGTAACTTCTAAGAGGCAACAGTGGTTCTCACATTTGCCAGTGGCCAGTGGTCCGGGGGCACATGATCTATCGGAAATTGGAGGGAAGAAGCATCAAAAACCCCTTATTAGAAAATCTCTGATCCACAGTATTAAGTAATGTAACTGTATTTGCCTTTATGCAACTACAGGGAATTGGTTTACAGAAATACAACAGTCGAAGGTTGCAGGACGAAATCTGCAAGGTCAGTTAGTTAATTACAAATACAGAAAAAAATTTGCCCCTTATAAACTATAATAGCCCCTCACTTACACTTTTATACATCAAAACCTTATATAAGATAACATTTTTAAGGATACTAAAATGGTTGTTGAAAGAACTAAAATAAAACCGGTCCTCCCTGCACATGACTTTTTTAACGAGCAAGATTGTTTCAGTCGGGCTACCCGACTTACATATACCCTCACCCTCAGTAAAACAAAATATTTTCTATTATATTGACATTATTACTCGATTTCTAAAGTGGGCGAAGTTGTATATGGGAGGTACCAGAAGGGGCATGTCTAGACTTCCAGATTTTTTATCAAAAACTTTATCCTGCTTGAACTTTACTAAATACAAAATTTGGGCACGATCGCGATAGGTCCATTAATAATATTAATCGATTTCTAAAGTGGGCGTTACCAGATGTGTATGGGAGGTACCATACAGAGCGTGGCTAGACTTCCAGTTTTTGTCTTAAAAACTGTATCCTGCTATAGCTTTACTAAATAAAGAATTTCGGTACGATCGCGTTGGATTAATTGATATTATTACCATATCTCTAAAGTGGTCGGAAAGGCACATTTATATGGGAGGTCCCAGAAGAAGGGGCGTGGCCAGACTTCCAATTTTTTTCCCAAAACTTTATCCTGTTATAGCTTTGCTAAGTACATAATTTGGGTACGATCCCGTCGGGTGTATTGATATTATTACTCGATTTCTAAAGTGGGCGGAATGATGCTTTTGTATGGGAGGTACCACAAGGGGCAGGGCTATATAGCCCATTTGCAATCCCGTAAGTAGTTTTATATAAATATTAAGTCGTGCAAAATTTCAAAACATTTGGTTGCGTCTTTCGAAAGTTATCGTGCGTATCAGCTGGACAACCAGACAGACACACAGACATGGCTCAAACGGCTTAAAAAGTCATGAATCGAATTTGGTTCAAAGAAACCTAGGGTCTAAAGTGGCTCCTTCTATTTGCTACACTTTTTGGTCGTACCAAATGATATATACCCTCATCCCTAAGGGTAATGGTATAAATATGATAAGAGTTGGAGGAAGTTCACACGTTTATTTTCAATTATTTTATTTGCGACGACAACCTGACATTAAAGGAAATTTGTTAATGACATTGAATGTAACTATTAGTCCTTGAAAACCAAACAAAGAACTAAATTGAGAATTAATTGGAAAAAGTTATGAAAAGTTCACACTATATATTCAAGTATGTTACACTTTTAATGTGTCAAAGTCCTTGAAAAAGTTAATTAGTTCACGCTGTTATACAAATGACTACTTATGTTTTTAAATTTGTTACCCCTGATAGCAATGTAATTTAAAGCGATAATTTTAAAAAAACTTCTTAGAAATCCAATGTCCTTGAACAACTAAAAAGTCCACTAGGTTATATAATTGACAATTTTAAACTGAGTTTTGTAAAAGTGTGAGGAAAGTTTACACTTCCGAAAATAGGGAAAAATTTTCTAGGGCTTTGCCAGGAACCAAGTTTCAATAACTAACAGTTGCAGCTGCAATGACAATTTTAAGTAATAGAAACATATTCAAGGACATTGAAATGAGCAAAGGTTCAATGAAAATGAGAAATATTTGTAGACGTTTGCATGAATCCCTCACATTAATTACTACCTATGTTTACATATATAAAATCAGCTCCTATGTGCGACTTAAAACGGACTGTTAAGTGATAGACCGTCTCATATGCCTGAAAGTGCAAACAAAACTTTTCCATATACATATCTTATAATTCATAATAATTATAATGTATATATATTATAACGTTCTAAAGATATCTAAAGATCACTTTAGAAATTTACTGGATACTGACACCACTCCAGAAGACCCCGCTCTAATCCATGACGATGGTATTAACTGTCCACCTCCGAGCCAGAGCGAGATACGTATGGCCATCTCCCGCCTTAAAAACAACAAAGCTGCTGGAGCCGATGGTCTCCCTGCTGAATTGTTTAAGGCTGGCGGGGAGGAGCTGATTAGGAGCATGCATCAGCTCATGGAGAACATCTGGCAAGAGGAGAGCATGCCCGGGGATTGGAGTCTCAGTCTGTTATGTCCCATATACAAGAAAGGAGATCGTAGTGAATGTAAGAACTACCGTGGAATAAGCCTATTACCAATTGCGTACAAGGTCCTTTCAAGCATATTGTGTGAACGTCTAAAGCCAATTGTAGAAAAACTAATTGGACCATATCAGTGCGGCTTTAGACCTGGCAAATCTACGACGGATCAAATATTCACCTTACGACAAATCCTGGAAAAAACCCATGAAAAGCAGATCGACACCTACCACCTCTTTGTCGACTACAAAGCTGCCTTCGACTCTCCGATAAGGAATAGGCTTTATGAGGCCATGTCTGAGTTTGGTATTCCTGCAAAGCTAATTCGACTTTGCAAATGTACCTTAGACAACACCAAATCCTCGGTTAAGATTGGTAAGGATCAGTCTGAACCATTCAACACGGAAAGAGGTCTCAGGCAGGGCGATAGCCTGTCCTGTACACTATTTAACATAGTTATGGAGAAGGTGATGAGAAAGGCTGGTATCAACATGTCTGGCACCATATTCCACAAAAGCCACATGCCACTAGCCTACGCCGATGATATAGATATCATTGGCCGAAATCTGCGTGATGTTACTGCAGTTTTCTCATCGCTAGAAAAGGAGTCAGCAAAAATGGGTTTAGCGGTCAACGAGGACAAAACAAAAATAATGATTTCGACGAACAAAGAGTCCTCTCGATGGGGACGCACCGTGAACGTTGACAATTATTGTTTTGAGGTAGTCGACGAATTTACCTACCTCGGATCTTCTGTCAACAAGATATATAATGTCAGCCAAGAAATTAAACGGAGAATAGTGCTAGCCAATAGATGTTTCTACGGACTTCGGCAGCACTTTAGTAACACCACCTTCTCTCGGAATACTAAGAAACAGCTATACCAGGTGCTTATCTTACCTGTTCTGTTGTATGGTGCCGAATCATGGGTGCTTACTACAACGGACATACAAAACCTGGGAGTATTCGAGAGAAAAGTACTCCGAAAAATATATGGACCTATCTGTGTCGAAGGCCAGTTTCGCCATCGGATGAACCATGAGCTGTATGAGCTTTACCACGACATCGACGTAGCTAAAAGAGTCAGAATCCAACGACTTCGATGGCTGGGACATGTTGCCAGGATGGATGTAAATGCTCCAGCGAGAAAGGTGTTTGAAGGCGAACCTGAAGGACGGCGCAGAGCAGGGAGACCCAAACTCCGTTGGAAGGACCAAGTGGTAGGCGATGTGCCATCATCTGGTAGGACTAACTGGAGAACACACGCAGAAGACCGAAGCGTGTGGAATTCTTTATTACTTCAGGCCTCAAATTTATGAACTACGTTTCGTAAATTGTAACTGGCCACTTAAGTAAGTAAGTAAGTATATTATATAAATATAATTATATATCTTATAATTTTTTTTTATTTCCCGAAATCTCATTATACGCTGGTGAACACGAAACCGTAATCTAGTTATTAATCGAGCAACTTGAATGTGTTATCTTACCGCCAACGACTGCAAAGGGAGTCTCAAATTGTTTTATCAAACTCATAAAAACTCTGAATACAAGATTTTTATTTCTTTCTCATTTTTAACCCAAACTCTGAAAAATCTCATTTCATCGTATCAAGATGACTTTTTGGGTGATTTACTTAGTTAACCACAAAATATCCTCGACATTTTTATTTCGTTATTGTGGTCCACAGCAATGCCAAATTGTATAAACTTTAACTGCAGCTTCAACCGGAAATCAAATGTATGTATGGTTCGTTTAATGTTTGTTTGTTTACCTACAAAACATCCTAGAATGGCTATGGGTTTGTGAGAACACCATCTTGTATATATGTGTGTGTGTGTCTCACACAATGTAATTTTGTTACTTGTTGTATGTTTGTTTACGTAGCTTGTTTTTGTTGTTGTTTTTTTTGTCTCAGCAAGACAATATATTGCCTTAATATCCTGAATACAATTGAATTGTAGTCCTCTTCACTCGATGTTAAGATTTGATGTTATTTTTATTGGTTGCTACTATGCTGCTCCCTTTATGTCGTCCCTTTCATCATTGTCGTCCGTCGTCGTCGCATGTTGCAAGTAACCAAGTGGGTCTCAGAAGTAGAGTGATATTATTTTAGTAGGTGTATAGGAAACCGGAAGTTTACTTAAGATGTAAACGTAGCTGAACGCAAGGAGTGTGAATGTTTATTTAGAGCATAGAGCAAGGGAACGCTTGAAGTAAACATGAAATTCATTTTTTTCTGCTCATTCTCACACATTCGCATTTAACAACAACAAAACACACATCATAAATATTGCTACGAGTTATTTACTTGTGTTACTAAGCAAATACATACACACGTACACGAGTTGTCTAAGTGCATATGTGTGTAGGTGCGTCTTGTTCTTCGGCTTTTAGCCTTACACTTTATTGTGCACATATGGTAGAGGGGAGTCAACACACACACACACACAATTGGCAGACAAAAGATTTTGCGTATGACTGTGTGTATTTAGATGGTCACCATAATAAACAATATCAAATCTGTGAAAATAAACAAAGTAATAACAACAATAATTTGGGGTTTGTTTTCTGCAAATATTTGCTAAAAAGGCGAATTGCATGTTCAACAGAAATGTTAAATATAATGTGTTTATTTTAAGCAACATTGGGTTGCTCCAAAGTTGTATTGTAGTAAATCTCTGCAACGAATATAGAAAACAATAAAGTTATTGTTGGTTACTCCGAAAGGTAGCTCTTAATATTAGGTTATATTTGGAAGACATGAGTACAGTGTAACTGAAATTTGTATGTCGAAATGTTAAAAGTGTAGCAAACCACAAACGTCAGTTATACCAGGAACCAAAGTACCAATTGCTAAAAAAAATGCATTCATATGGACATTTTCTTCGCAATGATACAGCCAAATATCACAATGTGATTAATACCACAATCATTTCTGCGGAAAGGAATTCGAAAATCTGTGCTAGTGCTTCATACAGCAGAGGAGAGTGTGAGTTCTGTATACTATTGAAACAACGATTCTTCGGTCTTTGTGCTCATAACAACATTAGACATAGACATGCAGCTTTATTAATTCAATTGATTAGTAAACGAGTGCAGAATTTGGAGGCTGCAGGTATAACAATGGCACATCAACCATTATAAGGTCGGTTAGTGAACAACATACTTAAAAGCAATCTAGAGTCTTCATCTTTCAAGCTTTACATTTACCTCATATTCTTATTTGACAGCTGCAATTCGATCAATACTGATGGAAAGTAGTCTTAGAACATTTTAGATAACAGCTCTTTCATCTGGTCCATTCAACGAAGAGTTGGCCGCCCCCTCCTGCGCTAACCAACGTTTTTATTGTCAAGGATTTTTTAAGTTAAAGCATTTTCATCCATTCGTACAACGTTTCTCCTTCTTGTTGAACCCGCTTGACTAAGTCGATATCGTTATATACCTTATACTTTTCTTTGTCATGTTTTTATAGCCAGTAAAGGACCTAAAGGCGGGTGGCTAGCCCAACCATCGGGGCTCGTCGCTCTCAACCGTCCGCTGTTAATGATAAAAAAAAAATATCACGAACACCGTTGGTGCCATCACTAAGGAGGCTAAGAGTCGGCTTGAGATGCAAGATTCACTTTACATCGCCAACGGCACCCATACACCCATACTCATACAGCTTATTGTTTATTTGACGACAATGCTTGCCGTTAACTATGACGGGTCCAACTATTTTGCAGAATATTTTTCTTTTGAAGACTCCCAGAAAAGATTAATCTGCTTCTGTCATTTCCCAGGATTCTGTGCTGTAGGATCAGTGTCTCGTACAGTTGGATCTTTGTTCGTCAAAAGTCATCTTTGTCCGTGATTCTGAATAGGCCGTTAACTCAAACAATAAATCAATACACTAAACGAATTCATGCTTATCAATGAGATCGTCGTGACTCTCACGAACAATTTTGTATTATTGTTTTTATTTACGCCGGAGCCAAGGTAGACAAAATCATCTAATTGTCAGCATTCACGCAGCGTCCCAAACGAGTAGACTCTTTATATAATAAATTAAATAACTTAGTTTTTTCCTCATTCATCACCAAAATCACTACTGCCTCTCAATGTTTGAAAAGGCCGCAGTAATAATCCCGCTGAACACGACCAATGATATCAATATGATCGGCATACAAGAGCAGCATGTGAATTTTGTTAAATACCAGTTGTGCTTACTGCAGCCTTCAGCATGACCATTTCCATAATGATGATAAAGATATTGCATAACAGACCATCGCTTTGTCTCAAACCTCATATCGTAGAAAATGGCTTTGTCCAATAGTTTCAGTCGTATCGGGCTGTTGAATCTAACTTTGTAATCAATAAACAGATGTCCTCCAGGATTTGACGTATTGTGAATATCTGGTTGGTCGCAATTCGAAAGTCCCACTGATAAGGTCCAATCAGGTTCGCTATGGGTAAAAGGCTAATACCTCGATAGTTGTTACACAACTTGAATAGCCATTCCTATGCACAGGATATTAAACCCTCAGATTCCAATCATCAGGAATACATTCCTTTACCTCTGTCGACATTCCATCGGCTGCCGCATCTTAATTGTTCTTAAATTAAAACACACTCTTCGTGTCCGTGACCAGATTTTGACCTGTAGGGGTTGATTCCCTGTTCCAAAACCTTTGCTTTTTACTTTTTGTAGACCAGCCGTGGCATCGTGGTTAGAACACGCGACTACCATGCGGGAGATCTGTGGTTTGATTCCCGGTTCCAGTGATCTACATTTGTCTTCATTGCCGGCCCCCTCGATGCTGTCTACATCAACTTCGCATTATTAAGTGTCGAGTCAATCGGAATGTATAATAAAAGCTTCTCAAACAGTGACGTTTGCATTTGTCGATATACAAGTAGGTGTCGTTTGTTGCGAATCTAAAATAGGAAGCGTGTTAATTATTTTTTTTTTTATGTAGAACTTCCGGGTTATTTTCGCTATCCTGGTTCTCATTTTTCTTCCATAGATGCTTTTTCTCCCTGAAGAGGAGTTTGATCTCTATCTGTCACTGTCACCGCACACGTTGCCATTGGTTGCCGTTTTGCCTTGTATGCGGCATCCATTTCCTAAGACATTACGCAACAAACCTCATCGTACCAATGCATGTGTGAACGTGGTTGGCATAACCCAGTGCTGTCGTTTCGGCAGTGGTCATAGGATTTGCAAAATGCTTCCACTTTGTGTAGGGGACATTAGAATTAGGGGTTTGTTAGTAGTAATTGAGACAGTTGATTATAGTAGGCATTGGCTATCTCGGTACTACGCAGGTTTGCGATGTTAAGCTTTCCTTTGAGTTTGTGTACTTGCGCTTATATTACTATCTTATTACGTACGTACCTTGGCTGCAACTAGGTGACGATCCGAGACAATATTTGCACCGCATATCACATGCATGTCCATAACGCTTGGGACATGTCTGCCATCGATTACCATGTGATTAATTTAGTTCCTCGTCTATTGACCAGGAGATATGCTCGCCTTTGTCTTCCGTCGGGGTGTGTAATCAGTCTTGATGCGGATAGTGGCGTTTCGGTCCCTTACAGGACGAAACCGCGAGACCCCATATAGACGTCTTTTGCACAATCCACAATCCACATTCAACACAATCCACGTTCAAATTCTTATTCTTCTGCAAGGTAGCTGCAAAAGATTCACAGTTCTTTTTCGGCGTGTTTTATCTTTTTTTATATCTTTTCATTTCTTCTCTTCGTGTTTTCATTTCATAATGGCTATTCCGTCACTTACAGGATTATACTGCGAGACCTGATATCGAAGTCTCTTGTCGACTATGAATTCACATTTAAATTATTGTCTTTCTGCATGACAGCTGTAACATATGCCACAGTTCTCTCGTGGTTGCCTCCCTGTCCCTTCAATCACATTTCCTATATGACGTTGATGTCAGCCTTGTAGTACATATCCTTAAATCATGGTCCTTATAACGTTTGCGAGAATTGGCAACATTTGAGAGGTTTTGTCTTTTCTTTTCTTCGTGTTTCATAATAGTTTTTATATTAGCAGAGTGGCTTATTAGGCCACCGCTCCCAATACTAGGTCTTGAGAGTGTCAGAGCTGCTAAGATAAACATTGTATTGAGCTTGAGTAACTTCAGTTAAATGCTTTCTACGACGCATCGGCGATATCATGCCTTTTATTTTGCTCTCCCCCTTCTCACATTTGCTACCCCCGAACGGATGTTCAGTCGGATTACTCGCATAACGGACGTTTTGAGCTGCTTGGGGACCTGCTTGGTTATCCTCAAGTGAATAACGATCAGAAAACTCAAATTAGAAAAAATCCTTTGATTTCATCTCTATAACTATGATATAAAGTTTGCAAAGGAATTACCCCTTTGCCTTTATATTGATCTAAAATGATCCAGTAAAATATTTGTTTAATTTTTGGAAGACTTTTTGTCGATGTCAATCAGCAACATTTGTCATTTCTAATTGCTTTACTCGATCTGCCTTCAGACATAATCGTAGTACTTTAATTGCCACTTATGCCGTATATCTTTTGAGAAAACTTTGAAAGCCAACATTATGTTCGTTAGAAAATTACCACCAATTTAAATATTCTTGACAACCCTAAATGTTTTCTTTTGACATTATCACCAAATGTTTCTGATGATAAAGCTATTTGCCCAGCTATTCTGTAACTACAATCACTACATTTTGATTACCACATACAGTATTGCGATATCTTTGGCATCATACAAACACGCAATCCCACACACACACTTGCAGACACACATTCCCACCCACAACACCTTCATCAAAATCACCATCAGACCAATGGTTACGCCTCCGCTTTACGTGTACATTCTTACCATTAGTAGTGTGTGTAGGGTGTTGGGGGATATCACGACAATAAGCTGTACGGATTGGTAACATATTGTCGATGCTAGCTGTCGGTTGTGGCTTTAGTTTGTACAACATTCGAATATTCTCCGAAATACCCTTAACATCATAATACATATGATGAGGATAAAAAGGTACAACATCTAATACCCAAATACACTGTGTGCACAAACATGGATATAAACATATTCCTTCGGAAGATCCTTTTAACACTCCCCACCACCCCCAAAAGGGAATGAGTGTGTGCCATTTAGAAATCATTTCAGTTGTCTTTCTACCAGTAGTTTGTGAAGAGCGGTATTCGCAAATTGTCATAGAATCAGCAGAAAATGTAATGAAGTGAAATCAATGAAGATATTAGTTGGGATAAGGGCAGGGAAAAGATGTAAATGCCGTGCAAGGGGAGTTGTTATTTGAAAATATATAAATGTATTTAAACTATAAGAGATTTGATGCAAGTGTTCTAACTAATTTGTTTTGTTTTCTTCTTTTTGTTTGCAGATCATAAGGTAAGTGTTGTTGGCAGACGATTTTTTTATAATTATAAAAAAATGTATTATTATATAAATTAAGTATTACGTAAATTTTAGATATCATGGCCTTCTATAGCGCACAAGAAAAACAAACTAAAACTAATATTATAAATATGAAAATTTTAATATATTGGCAATATTTTGTATACTTCAACAAACAGGGAAGGGAGTGTTTATTGGTTTGGATTCAAATAGGAAAAGTTTGATTCCCTAGTCTGTATCTTTTAACCCATCTTAAAGCAGATTGCTTTTATTGTCACCTTTACTTTACTTCAGGAAAATTATTTTCTTATAATCGCATTGAACACATTTCTAAGAATTTTTTAATACAGATGTAATTTTCATGAGAATCAGTTACACAGAGCCATATTGTTTCAATCCCCGCTTCATGGAAATCTTTTTAGCAAGAACACGAGAAATAAAATTTGTATCGATTAATTGAAATTTTTATGAATTTTTTTTTACAAGATAAATTTTTACTCTTATATTAATAAAACAAAGAGATTACACAGTGCAACAGCCAATCTGGAGGTGAGAAATTCTAAGTCACTGCGAAATTAAAAGTTCAGTTAAACGCCTAAAGGGTTTGGCGTTCTCATGCCAAATTATGACATTTATATTGGCTCCTTATCTTGATGTTTGTTCGCTTAGTTTTTCAGCTCAAGAAACATTGATGATTTCTTATTATATTCTTAGGCTGAATTGTAGCTAAAGCCCACTTTACACCGGCAGCCAAGTCTGTGAGATATAATATCTGCCCAGATTTATCCCCCAGTTTAGAGCGATGTATTCGGTCTGCGCAGACTTGTCTGTAAAAACTCAAAACGATTTTACTTACGTAGCTGTACTTCTTTGCAATCCCAGTGGATTATATACCGCACGTAGAAAAATATTATAAGCGCCTCGATCTTCTGCGCTCCTTCTCCAGTAAGTCACACCAAGTTCTGTAAGATTCTCAGTAACCTGGTATTTTCAACGGAGTTTTGGTTTCCCTCTTCTGTGCCGTCCATCGAGTTCATTGTCGAAAACTTTTCGAGCTGGAGCATTTTCGTCCATGCGTAAAACATGACCTAGCCAACGCAATTGTTGCACATTTATTTTCAAGCAGGATTCTTATCCGGACTTCTAGGCTGACATTATTTGCTTTGTTGATGGCGGAGCCTAAGCGGACAAAATTATCTACCACCTCGAAGTTATAGTTGTCAACGTTCACGCAGTTTCCCAAACGAGTAGATTCTTTGTTCGTTGAAACTAATAACTTCGTTTTGTCCTCGTTCACGATTAGTCGCATTTTCGCTGATTCCTTATGTATACCCGAGAAGGCTGCAGTCACATCCCGCAGTTTTCGGCCGATGATGTCGACGTCATAAGCGTACGCGAGTAGCATGTGGCTTTTGTTGAATATAGTGCCACTCGTGTTTACTGCAGCTTTTCTCATTATCATCTCCATCAATATGTTGAAGAGATCACACGATAGGCAGTCGCCTTGTTTTAGCCTCGTCTGGTACAGAATGGCTCCGTAAGGTCCTTGCCAATCTTCACTGAAGACTTCGTGTCTGTCAGAATCATTCTGCAAAGACGTATCAGCTTCGCTGGAATACCAAACTCAGCCATGGCTTCGAGTAATTTCTGCCGTATCGGGCTGTCGAAGGCAGCTTTATAGTCGACAAAAAGATGGTACGTATCGATCTGTTTCGCTTGGGTCTTTTCCAGGATTTGCCGAAGTTTGAAAATCTGGTCAGTTGTTGATTTTCCAGGTCTGAAGCCACACTGATAAGGCCCGATCAGGTTGGATAACACTGGCTTTAGTTATTCACATAGCACACTCGACAGGACCTTATATCCGATAGGTAAAAGGCTGATCCCGCGGTAGTAGGAGCACACACTTGGATCACCTTTTTTCAGCACAGGACATAATACGCTTACATTCCAATCGTCGGGCATGCACTCTTTAAGCCAAACCGTGCGCAGGAGCTGGTGCATGCTCGTTATCGGCTTCTCGCCACCGGACTTGAAGAGCTCTGCGGGCAGACCGTCTGCACCAGCTGCTTTGTTGGTTTTCAGCCGCGATATTGCTCTTTTTTACCTCGGCTTGACTTGGTGGTGGGCAATCTAAGCCGTCGTCGACAATTGGCGTGATAACTTCACGTGCGCTGCCTTCTGGAACCAGCAGTTGCTGGAAGTGTTCTCTCCATATGTGCAGTGCACTCTGCGTATCCGTGATCAGATTTCCATCCTTGTCCTTACAGGTGATGAGGCCATTACCGTATCCATTTGCTCTTACTTTCTGGTAAAATTTTCGGGCCTCACCTCTATCCCTGTATCGCTCTATATCCTCTTTTTTCCCGTTCCTTCATCTGACGTTTTTTTCGCCTAAATAGCTGTCTCGACTGTTTTGCTTTCTCCTTGTGCCGTTCCCCAACAGCTCGGGTTACAATTAGCTGTAGCGTACGTTCATCGTACCAGGATTCGTCTGAATGCCGCTTTTCATATCATTGCACGGTTGTTGCAGCGGTTGCCATGGAATGCCCAATATGCTGCCACTGCTTATCGGGAACGTCAGAAGTAGAGGCGTTGTGTCGTAAAAGTTGGGAGAGCTGGTTGGAGTAGGCAGTAGCTATCTCTGGGGTTTGCAGCTTCGCGATGCCCAGCTCACGGGCGTCTTTCGCTCTACTCAATCTTGTGCGCACCTTGGCTGCAACCAGGTAATGATCC
Organism: Muscina levida; assembly: GCA_964034835.1. NCBI lineage: Eukaryota > Metazoa > Arthropoda > Insecta > Diptera > Muscidae > Muscina > Muscina levida. The sequence continues at coordinate 138,377,135 of OZ035881.1, forward strand.
GAGCCAATATTAGCGCCACGGATCACACGCACGTCCATGACACTAAATGCATGCCTGCCATCAATTACCACATGATCAATTAGATTTTTTCATAAATATGGGCAGACATATCTAATGGAAGACAGATTTACAGTTTACACGGATTTTTTGTCTGCCAGACAAGTCTGCCAGTGTAAAGTGCCATTAAGGCTTAAATAAATAATTTCTGTTAATATATCTATGTACAAAATCAAGTTCGACAAATATTACACTATGCAACAAATGACGACTTTTTGTAAAATACAAAAGCGTGACAGTATAGGTTCGATTCTAATATCGAAGGGTAATAAAACCGTATACTCAGTTTGGCCAGATTGGTGACCAATTTTTTTTTATGGACCCCTAAAGATTCTCAAAATCAGTGAGCCCCATGAAAAAAGGTGTCATCAGTTTTTGCCCGACAGCTAGCTCACACTTCACGATAGCGCTAAACTGTATTCGGCAATAATGTAGCTGGGAGTTTTGCGCACTAACTTTATTAACAAATTATGTCAAAAAAAATTGAAGAAGATTTTATTATTTTTTAACTTTTTTGAGCATTACTTTGAGGGAGTCCAAATTTTTCTCTAACAATGTTCGCCAAAATTGTATTGTAGGCAACCTAAATAGCTCATAAAGTCCACATGAATAACTTATCTATTTGTTAACCGATTTTTACAAACAAGTATGCGTTTAAGTCGTGAAAGAGTGCACTTTCTGAATAAAATAGTAAACATCAGGGTGTCCTTATAAAATAGGGGCTACAAACTTCATCAAACTTAAAAATATCGAAAAAATTACAAAAGTTTGAGATTTCGAGGCAAAAAACAAACAGATATGATAAGTTACCAATATAACTATATATATGGTTGGAAAGGCCGCAGTCTCTTCGTTCTGAATCCACTGAGAAATTTAAAATCGGTTGAAATTCAACCACGTTACTGGCTTATAAGTGCGTAAAGATTCGAAAAAACGGTATCGTAGTGGACTTTATGAGCTATTTAGGTTGCCTATATACGTTCAGATCGGGTTGATATCTTCACGAAAGTTGTTCATCTCTACTAGGGCTAAAATTTTGGCGAACATTGTTAGAGAAAAATGTGGACTCCCTCAATGTAATGCTCAAAAAAGTAAAAAAATAATAAATTCTTCTTCAATTTTTTTTGAAAAAGAGCAGGAATAACCGACCTTTTTGACATAATTTGTTAATAAAGTTAGTGCACAAAACTCCCAGCTACATTATTGCCGAATACAATTTAGCGCTATCACGAAGTGTGAGCAAGCTGTTGGACCAAAACTGATGACACCTTTTTTCATGGGGCTCACTGATTTTGAGAATCTTTAGCGGTCCATAAAAAAAAAAATTGCTCACCAATCTGGCCAAACTGAGTATAGGGCTTTAGTACCCTTCGATAGTAGAATCGAACCTATACTGTCACGATCTTGTATTTTTTTTCACTGTTGCACTGTGTTATCGAAAGAAATCTTAAAAAAATTTACATATTTTTGGGCACATAAAGGTTGGTTAAATTGTAAGGGCCGATGTTGAATGTGAACCACACCTAAACGTTAAGTTATTTTCTGCAATTCATTTGACATTTATCAATTTCGGACTAACTCAATTTGAACCATGGAAAGATACACAAACGAACAACGCGTAAAAGTTATTCAGGCTCATTATGAAAACGGGCGTTCAAATCAAAATGCATATCGTGCATTTCGTGATTTTGTCGGTCAATTTATTCGTCCAATTGTGCAAATTTAAGAAAACTGGGTCTGTAGCAGATGTAAAAACACCAGTGCATGCGCGTACAGCTCGATCTGCAGAAAACATCTGCTGTTCGCGATAGTGTGGCTGAAGAGCCGTTCACCTCAACTCGTCGTCGTGCCCAACAATTGCTCCTCTCACGCTCATCGTTGATGAACATTATGCATAAAGACTTGCATTTACACGCTTACAAGGTGCAATTGACTCAAAAACTAAAGCCTCTTGACCATTCCAAACGTCGTCAATGGTCAGAATGGTGGAGAGATGGCAACAGTGGATGATCAATTTTTGAAGAATATCATATTCAGTGATGAGGCACATTTTAACCTCAGTGGATGCGTTAATAATAGGGTGATCAATTATTCGGGTTTTTGCGAAAACCGGTTTTCGAATTATTCGAAAAATGGCATTTAAAAAAAACCGGTTGCTTTTTTTTAAATTCACAAAAAACCGGATAATCCGGTTTTCAAAATTATGCCAAATAACAAATTAAAACACAATTTTTGACAAAAAATTGTATTAAAAAATAACAGAAAACAAATCAATTATACCTATAAAAAGTAAACTTTTAGTTTAATTATAATTACAATGCAAAACTTTAGTGAGATCAGTTTGTTATTTTAACAATGACAAACGAAACAAAACAATTCATTTGTAAATAATTGATTATATATAAATATATTTAATTTAATCTTTAGTTTTACCTAAAGTAACATTTAAGAAATAAGATACAATTTAAGCGCTTGGGTGGATACATATTTTTTTATTTGGTTTTTATAAAACTTGACATTGAAAATGCCCTTGAGAAACTGAGAAACCATAATGGGTTTACATTGGTGGTTAACATCATGGATAAGTTGAAGCTCCTTATTAAATTGGTCTTTTACAAACATTTGTAATTTCTTTCGCTTTTCAGCCGACTTATTAAACATTGAAGATTTATAAAACTAACAATTAGGTCGTTCTTCCGAAACACTGGAAAAAAACAAGTACGAGAACACATTTAACACAATTATGAAAAAATTTAAATAAAAAATATCGAACGCCAAAAAACCGAGATTCGACAAAAAATAACCGGATTATTCGATATTCGAAAATTAGGGATTTAAAAAAAACCGACGGTTTTTATGAGTGAAAAAAACCGAGTAGCCGGTTTTTGAAAACCGAACTGATCACCCTAGTTAATAAACAGAATTGCCGCATTTTGGCGAATGATAATCCAAGAGTGTTTGTCGAAAAACCAATGCACCCACAAAGAGTGACTGTTGGGTGCGGTTTATGGGCTGGCAGCATCACCGGCCGTATTTTTTCCAAAATGAGACCGGTCCGGCAGTCACTGTGAATGGTGTTCGCTACCGTGAGATTATAACGAATTTTATGGCCCGAATTGGAAGATATGGATGTGGACGATATGTGGTTTTAACAGGACGCTGCCAATTGCCACACAGCTAACGAAATAATGGCTTTTTTGCGCGACAAATTCAATGACTGTGCTATCTCACGTGGTGGCGATGTCAATTGGCCGTCAAGGTCATGTGATTTGACACCGTTGGACTACTTTCTTTGGGGTTATTTGAATGAAAAGATATACGTCGATAAGCCAGCAATAATTCAAGAGCTAAAGTATGAAATAATTCTGCACATTAACGACATGGAACCTCAATTATGCCTCAGCGTCATCGAAAATTTGGACCATCGGATGGAGGTCTGCCGCCCAAGTCGAGGCGGCCATTTGGCCGATATTTAGTTCCATACATAATTATCTGAATAAAAAGAAACGACAATAATTTCCTTAATAATTTGTGTTTTATTCAAAATCAACTTCGGCCGTTTAAGTTTTACCACCATTTATAAGCTGTCCCATCTGTGATAAGTAAAAAAACTGATCATTTATGATGATACTAGCTGACCCGGCTCGCGTTGCTTCACCCGTAAATACAATGAATTTAAGCAATAAAGGTAAAATGCAAACGATTCATAAGACGAACGAACACCCCATTTATGTGATTGTAGTTTTAACCCATTAGTCTGAGTGATTGTACCCCTTTAGTTCCTTTTTATCCCTAAAAATCGAATTTCAAAAGATACATTCGTAACACACAACTAAAATAGACTGGTACCCCCTCTAATTATATATGAAGCATGCTCGTATACGGGCTTATAGCTTTAGCCGTTTGGTCAGGGTGATGGGCCTTTTTACTCTAAAAGGTTTGAATTTCTACAAACTGTATCCGGCGGCTCTCTATTTCTAAAGGGCGCAATTCTATACACATTTTTGTAACTCTACCTTTAGGCATTTGGTTTGGGCGATATTACAAGTTTTACCCCTTTTTCGGTATTTTTTACAACTAAAGAACAAATTTTGAAAAATTACTTCACATCGCACAACCAAAATATTCACTTAGATTTTTGCGATTATATCTTTAGCCATTTAGTACCATTTGTATCCCTTTTCGGATTGTTTTTACCCCTAAAAGGTAAGAATTTCAACATGATTATATCATTAGCTGCTTGGAGCCCAGACCAACAGCAACATTTGTATCCCTTTTCGAATTTTTTAACCCTGAAATATCGGATTTAAAAAAAATCTTCAATACAATTTGATAGTGAGCATTCCCATATAAATTTTAGCGATTATAGCATTAGCCGATTGGTCTGGGAGATGGTATAACTTTTATCCCTTATTAGTAATTTTTACATCTAAAAGTATAAATCCATTCTTAACTGACGTTTTTTCGAAAGGGGTACAACCACCCCAAATTTCATCACCCTATCAACAATCATTCTATTAAAAGGGGCGTGGCACCGCCCATTTCCCAGCGAGACGTAATCGCCCATGTACCATTTACATATGTAGGAAATATCACATTCATACCTTATATAGCTCGTGAAATATGTAAGATTGAAATTTTGGTTTATGTGGGCGGTGCCACGCCCCTTTGTCTAACTATATTTTCATGTTGCCTTTGTTAGAGGTTAGTACTTTGTTAGTACTACATAGTGAAAATTTTATTGCAATCGGTCCTTTTATATCGCAGAGATAACGATTTTTTTTAAAAGGGGCGTGGCAACTCCAATTTCCCTGCGATACGCAATCTTCACTGTACCAGTAACATATGTAGCAAATCTCATCTTCATATCTCTAATTGCTCGTGAGATATGATCGATTGAAATTTCGGTTTGTGTGGGGCGGTACCACGCCTCATTCTCCGACTATGTTTTCATGTAGGCTATGATGGAGGCCCTATGGACATTATCACACAAAGAAAATATAATTTCATACCATTAATTTGGACCCTACAACGATTTTCTAATACGACCGATATACGTTCCAAATCACAACTTCGTACCAAAGATGGCTTAAAAGTTACAGCCATTTCAAAATTCGAGTTGTATGGGGCGGTTGCCACGCCCATTTTACCCCCTTGCATATGGTACTCGCTATATTTGTGGTTTACAACGTATGAGTAATATAAATTGTATGTCAATTTTATATTAATCATACGAACATTATTCCAATATTGTGGATTTATAGTTTGATAACACGGTGCAAAAACCAATATGGGGATGCGAAATTCCTGGTCAGGGTAAAGGTTCTAGGTTAGTATAGTAAAACACCCAATGGGTTTGGTGTTGTCTATAATTCTGCTGAAGAATAATAAGAGAAAATCTAAGCGAACACACATCAAGATAAGCAAAAACCAGTAAGAAAGTTTCAGTCGGAAAACCCGACTTACATATGCCCTCACCCTTAGTAATACATAAAATTTTCTAGTAAAATGATATTATTACTCGATTTCTACAGTAGGCCGAGTGGTTCATTTGTATGAGAGGTACCAAAAGGGGTGTGGCTAGACTTCCAATTTTTTTCCAAAACTTTATCCTGTTATAGCTTTACTAAGTACAGAATTTGGGTACGATCCCGTTGGGTATATTGATATTATTACTCGATTTCTAAAGTGCGCGGAATGAGTTATTTGTATGGGAGGTACCAGAAGCGGCGTGACCATGTAGTCCATTTGCAATAACATTAGTAGTTTTGGGGAAATATTAACTTGTGCAAAATTTCAAATCCTTTAGTTACGTCTTTCGAAATTTATCAGACGTTCCAGCCGGACAGCAGACATACGGACATGGCTCAAACGACTTAAAAAGTCATGAATAGATTTTCTTTCAAAGTAACAATGTGTTACACTTTTGGGTCGTATCAAATGATATATATATATGTTAGAGCATAGTGCTATACGATAGCGCTGTAGTTTGTACTTTAGTACTCGTTGTGTTTGATGTCAGTCTGATTTCTATTGTGAAAGAAAGAGACAGTAGATCTGTACACCGGAAAAGCGGAAAGGGAAGTGAGCGTTGAAAAAGTTCTCATTCAAGAAGTTCGTTCTGTGGTGTACAGAACTACAAAGAAAAATTATAAAAACTGAAAATAATTTTCTGTCAAAGAAAAATAGAAAATATTTTAATAATTTTCTATCATCAGAAGTGGGATCGTTTCTGCCTAACATTTTTGAGTTGGACGAGGGGAAGTACTATTTCGCTGGTTTATATTTGGAATTTGCTTGAGGCAAGCGAAAATTCAGTAAGGCGGAACAAGAAAATTCTATGAATTTTTCTAAGGGGTTGCGTTCGAAAGCGGATGTTGGCTTTCCCCATGGAAACTTCGTCATTACGGCGGATGCTATGAACAAAATTATAGAAGCTGTTCAAAGGAAGCAGTCAGTCAAAGAGGTAACATGTTTTCTAAATTTTGATCCAGATCATTCTCGCAATGATGTACAAAAGTGGTGCCTTGATATTGATGCGAGGGTAGAGCATGATGGGTTGACAAATTTCGATACCATACCCTGAGTTCAAAGCTCTTTGCTTG